>JAQIWG010006208.1:0-13564 GCA_034695025.1 Chamaedrilus cognettii | reverse complement strand
ATTTGATTTATGATTTTATATAAATTAAAATTTTGCAACAATTTACAAGTTTTTTCAGAATAAAAACTTACAAAAAATTTATTATTTTACATTACACACGAGGGTCCCACTTTTTTGGCGCCACCCTGTATATATCTGAACTGTACATATACATCACAATGCTATTATCAATAAATTATGCCTAAAAGGATACCATAGGTTTGTAGGGATTGGCTATGGGATTGGCGAGGATTAGGCTACTGTGACATTTTCGCTAGTTATTTATTTTGGCTTACCTCTAATCTAGCACTGATGTGACTATCTCGTCTCTGTTGCGGAACACTGTCGTCGTCACATCTGAGCGCTCTATGCAATGACGATTGAACACGCTGCGCTGCGCGCGAAAATAGCAATATTCAGCATGTCGTACCCAGATAGGCGTGTAATGTGATATCTGAATCGAGATCAAGTTTACCCGATTTGATATCAGTTTACCAACAAAGTATAACCTGCATGCTGCACAATATCAGTATTCTACTCAACTATCTGGGCTACGATCTTATGATGTATTAGAGTTTTGGCTTCTTGTGTTGATTTTGTAACTACGGTTGGCATTGAGAATTGTCTATTGAATTTGTTTTATTCTTCCTTGAGTTTGCTTTTAGAATTGAGGACTAGCTACACTTTTAGAGACTACAACGCTTTCTTGAGAGTACAGTATCGTTATTCTTTAATGTCATCGATAATGTTATATTAGCATTGTAGTTCGTTTCTCTCCTTCGATTCAGTCCTTCGGCCTTCGGCCGTTAGCTAGGTCGTAATTAGCTAGCTAGATTTGTAGATATTGTCGATCGATCTCTCATTCTTCTGTTCATCCTGCTTCCCTCGGTTTATATACTTTTAGCAAGTACAGTGGAGTGAATCGCAGTAGAGAATCCGATAAAATCTCCAATAACAATCAAACATCAAAATGGTTATACTGCACATACAATCAGATAAAGCTCTGATCACTTTGATCACTCCGATACAACCACTGATAGCATAACCCTTGACATCTAGTTTCTGTCAATGCCTGTTTGGCTAAGACTCCGATCATTCCGATCACTCCGATCACTCCGATCACTCCGATCACTTTGATACAACCACCGATAACATAACCCTTGATCAGCGGCCTTTCATCTACATCTGATTTCTATAAATGCCTGTTTGGCTCAGACTCTTCGACTAAACTAGCTACATAGCATTACTGCTTTATCCCTATAGGCCTACTACACTTAAAACGCTTGCTCGAAATACAGCGCCATCAACTCAGAAAGTCTACATTCTCTAATCCAGATTTTGACGATTTAACCCATTGCATTGAACCATGTATGACTGAACCCCGGTGCGTGACTGCATGCACGTAGTCGATTTAAAACTTTTAAAACTTCTTCAAAATGCTTTTCTTACTTTTCCTGTTGACCCAAACTGGCTGCATTGCCCAAGGGACCCTCCTCCCCCCCCTCACTGCGCCCCCGAAGCCCCTCGGGGAGTCTTATCCCTATCAGACACGCAACAAACTCACCTGTGTGTTTGAGCCACAGAAGGTCGATCAGCTGATCGAAGGTGAGACGATCAGGGTGACAGCCCTGAACTGCACCCCCCTCAGTACCCCTCTCAGTACCCGCCTTAGTACCCCCCTCGCTCCCCCCGCCGATCCAGTTCCGTCGCTGCGCTTCTACCCCGTGTCGAAAAACCTGGAGATCGCCGACGTGGAAGATGAGGGGGGCATAGGTGTGGGGTATGACCCCAACGGGACGTCATTGGGGGAAGGGCGCAGTGGGGTGGAGTGGAACGAGTCGTTTGTAGTTAGGGGGGTGTTTCTAGGTCGCACCGTCGTGGGATTCTTTGCCGAGAATTCGAGCATTGATTGGAGAGAAGGGGAGGGATTGGAGAATGGCGAGGGGGTGGGGGGTAGAAGCGAGGATTACCCCGTGCTCGTGACTAAATACAGGTGAGCCGAGATTGCGTTTGCAGATGTTATTATGTCGATTAACAAAATATAGATTTTTGTATGCCAATGTTATTCAATCAACAATAAAACGATTACGGTAGCATTTTGAGGATGTGTCATATTGCCACGTAGTGTTGCTTCAGAACGTACGTCTATTGTATATAATACAGGCTACCATATGAAATATGAATTTGATTCGGCAGTTGCTGGATATAGAATCTGAAATGATCTTGTAAATTTTTTATTGTGCTGTCTGCCTTAAATTCGGGCTTGTGTGGCAAATCAGTCTTTACACTGAAAACATGTTCACAATCCGCGATTACATGGTTATAGTAACAAATCGAATTGAATTATTGATTTGAATCGGATTTGAATTATATTCATTTTCGATGAATGACTAGAATTCCTGTGGTATGTAAATAACTATGTTAATGTTGCTGCAGAGTGTCGGTGGTGAGATCGGAGCGCGTCATAGACCGCATGTTCACTTGGATCATTGTGCTGCTCGTCGTCGCATCCAACGTAGGCATGGGCTGCAAGGTGGAGCTGTCCGTCGTCAGGGAGGTCCTAAGGAGGCCCATCGCGCCCATCATCGGCTTCTGCTGCCAGTACATCATCATGCCCCTGGTCTGTAGCCTGTTGTCTGTAGCCCTGCCTCTAGTCTGTAGGCCTGCCTCTAGTCTGCAGCCCTGCCCCTGGTCTGTAGCTTGTAGTCTGTAATCCTGCCTGTAGTCTGTAGCCCAGCCTCTAGTCTGTAGCCCTGCCTCTAGTCGGTAGCCCTGCCTCTAGTCTGTAACCCTGCCTCTAGTGACTAGCGACAGACTAGAGTCTAGCCTGTCACCCTGCGTCTAATCTGTAGCCTGCCCGGCATTTCCACATGATATTTCAGATCTCAGAACGGCTGTAGTTCTCATAGTTAGTTTATTACAACGTAATTATTATGAATAATAATTACATATAACATAACATTCGGTACCCGGTGGTGTAATTAGGTCAAAGATTTTTATTGATTCATTGCGCTATTAAACGATTGAAGGATGAATGAGAAACTATGTTCTCTCTCGTTAGTAAATCTTGGCCACTATGTCAAAGTCAGCTAGCAGCATTAATTCCTCTGAACATTGATTAGCTGTGATTGGATGTCTGGATAAGAGAGTAATTTTGACGACTTGGATGAGATCGTGTGCTTCAATGCATTGTTTTCAAAGCTGAAGCTGCTTGATTGCCAAACTAAAGTGCAGATAAAAGCGGTAGCTCACTGAATTCAATTTTCTGAAAGCATTCATTTGATTGACTTCCATCGAGAATTAATATTTGTATGGGCCTACATTGTGAATATTCATATTTTTGGTGAAAGTGTGTCGACTGTGTGGCGCTGTGCAGACTGCGTTTGGTCTGGTGCACCTGCTGGGTCTGCACGGGGGGCAGGCGCTCGGACTGTTTGCGGTTGGTTGCGCGCCGGGGGGCAGCTCGAGTAATATGTACACGTACCTGCTGGGGGGCGACGTGTCGCTCAGCGTCACCCTCACCCTCATCAGCCTCGTCGCCTCACTCGGTCTGTGGCGCCTTTGGACACCAAAATGGACATTAAACCGGCAAAATTTATTAAATTATGATCGGTTGTTCTAGTACTTCATACAGGGGTGTACTAGATAAACATTGGGGTGGGCTAACTAGTCATAAAATAATAAAAATGACCCCCCAAAGCCTCCATTCCTATGCCCCTGGTCTCATGGAGATATCGTCGAGTGTTTTTTTGTAGTTTGAATTTGGAACTACTGGTAAGAATTATCTTCTACTGGTAGATAATTCTCTTTCTGAGCCGAACGCATGAAAATGTCTGATGCAGCTGTTTTTGGCTACTTTCTCCCTTCCTCGTCTAGGAAGGTTGTTCTGCCAGTGCATTGTTGATAGTTGCCAATAGTGATGGGAGGTCCCCAATGACGTCCTCTGACATAGAAACTTGCTTTAAACTCACTGTCGTTAAAATAATTGCTGTGTTTCAGGCATGATCCCGCTGTACCTGTTCACACTTGGCCAGCAGCTGCTCGTCTCCGACGACACGGCCGGCACGCGTATCGTCATTCCCTTTCGCAATATTCTCTACTCGCTGGTCTCCGTGGTGGCCCCTCTGGCCCTCGGCCTGTTCCTCCAGGCGCGCCTGCCACGAGCCGCGCGGGCCATCACGCGCTGCCTCCGCCCCCTCTACGTCATTCTTCTTCTTTTTATTTTCACAGTCGGAATCTACGCCAATGTCTACATTTTTCGCTTGATCCGCCCGGCGACGATAATCGCTGGGTGCGCCTTGCCGTATATTGGATTCATACTTGCCGGGACTGCGGCAGCATTACTTCGGCAGCCTGCCACGAGGGTGCTTACCATTGCCGTGGAGACAGGTCTGCAGAACACGGGGCTGCCGATCATTCTGTTGAAGTTGTCCCTGGGGCAGCCCGAGGCGGACATTGCGGTGGTGGCCCCCATCGCGGTGGCCATGTTTGCCCCGCTGCCTCTTTGGGTGGCGGTAGCTGTGGTGGAGGCGAGGCGGAGGTGCTGTCGGAGTAAGGAGGGGGTGGTAGAGGGCGGGGAAGAGAGAGGGAAGGTGGGAGATGGGGGGGGCGATGAGGGGGAAACAGGGGCCGTGCCGTTGGTGGGGAATGGGAATAATAATGGGGTAGTGGCGCGGGGGGGTGTGGAAAGGAACGGTGATGTGAAGGAGGCTTTGACGTCAGTGTGATGATGTGGGCAGTGCTCAAATTAGCCCAAAGACAGTGCGGAGTGGAGGTTTCTTCTGTGTGAAGAGGGAGGGGTTGGTAGACATTATTAAAGCCTCTCTTAGCACTCCTTGTTCATTTCGAGGCATTTTTGGTCTTTTGGATTAGGGTAGGATTGCAGAGTCCTCAGCTACATGCGCAAGGTCATTGGGGGGATGCCATTTACCATAGGGGGGGAAATTCCCCCCATCCCTCGCAAAGTCGAGCTTGGTTATGGGTAGGATGCGATCGTTTTTAGGTTATTTTGTCGGATGTATTCGTTAATCGTCTGATATATTTTCAATGTCGGAATGACAATTTTGGTCGTAGATATTGGAATGGAACTTTGAATTGAACTGATTAGTATGTGTTTGATTTTTATATTTTACGGTCAGCTTTAAGCTGCTAGGCTGGTCTTACAATCGAGCGCTAAGATCTTAATCCAAGATTCTTGACGTCATCTCACCCAATCAGCACGCTGAAAGCTTGATCCAGGATTTATTGAACACCATGTGATTGGTGGCATCTGGATCTTAATCTCGGATATAGACTTTAATGCTTGATGGAAAACCTGGTCCTCAACTTGAAGCGTGATATTGGAAGAAGCTGTGGATGATCTATTTTCATATGAAATGTCATGGGTTCTTCAGTAGTAAATAAGTTCTTGCGTTTTTACATTCTTACCCCGAGAAACGTTCTTACGTAAATAAATTATGTTTTGATACGTTGCGCTGCGTATTATCTTGTTATGCGAAATGCAGAGACGCAGTGCTGAATTGAAGGCTTGATATTGATTGCAGTTGTGGCGTAATGTGGCATTTTGTGATTAAGTGTGTGTACTTTGGAATGGGACCCCATTCCGCAAAATTCTGAAAAAATTACATATGATTCCCAAGAAAAGTGAGGCGGGATTTTTTTGATAAGTGAAATTTTTTTATTTTTTGACAACAAGTCAAAAACACTTTTGACCTATATTTTACTAGGAATGTATATGATTATTTTTTCAGCGATTTTTGTAACAAATATTAACTGTGTTTTATCTTATTTGCAAAAATCACTTTCATTCATCAAAAAATCTCGTCTCACTTTTGACCTACATATCATGGGGATCATGTGTAATTTTCTTCAAAATTTTTTGGAATCGGGTCCCATTCCAAAGTGCGCCGGATTAAGTACTCTGCCAAATTGTACTTTGCCAAATTGTACTTTGCCAAATTGTACTCTGTCAAATTGTATCTAAGTTTGTAGATACTATTCAGCTATATTGAAGCATGACTGATTGGTTCATAGGTGATGGTTGATGATTGTAGTATGGGTAGAAGCGTGTGCCTTCCGATATTTACTTATTGGTTACGAACGTAGTATCTTCTGTCATGATGATAGGAGCGTTTACTACATTAGACAGACGTTAAAAGATTTACAAAACTTTAATGTTAAAAAAAGTGCAACAAAAGATACTGATCGCTGATACAAGTTTGTTTCACCACGGAGGGCAGTAAACAACAAAAAGTCGCAACTCAATGTAACACGCACGATGAACAAATGCTCAATCTAGGCAGCCGTAATATACTTCTATAATTAATTATGCAATTAAAAATGATGCGCTGAATTTTTATCGTGTTTGCAGTTATAAATCACGTTTTTAAAATAGCGCTGCTTATAAGCTGCATCGTTTGCGTTCAGATTTTGTTCCGCTGCCCAAGCTATGCAGAAGATCCAAATTGTCTCTCTACTGCGTTCATTTTGTTGCAGTGATGCAGTGATTTATTCCTTGTAGAGTTTACACGTTCTTTGTTGTTGCATCTTGAGCTGCTAGTCTAGATGATACTGCGGTGTTCTACCCTTCACTTCATATCAACCATTGTCTCGGTTGGTATTACAATTGTGCATGTATTCACATTTGTATACTCTTGTATCACGTGCTGTAAGAAGTATGTAAATCTAGTGTAAGTACTGGACATCTAGTGAGGATATTTTTGATAGTTGCTGTATAATCTTTAAGAGGCGCTTGAAGAGTGAATCGTATCAAAGTAAATTAACACCGAAGAATGAAAGTAGGGTTAATTCTGTTTGGAATGTGAACAGTAAAATAAAGCAATTTAGCTAAACGCTAAATAAATTTGACGAGATACAAGCAATTACGTTGATGTTGGCAATTGCCCAGATTGAATATCTTATTTTTCTTTGCCTGCTTTATTTTTATCTTCAGTGCTGTTACACTGACTTCTAATAGTGATCAGTGACAAACTGATTGCCGTCCAATCACAAATAGCCTTCATCTTTCATCCTGACTTCATATTGGAGCACATTTAATAGTTTCGTTGCATTTTTTATGAAAGCTGGAGATGTTTTCGATATTCATTAGCATAGGCCGGTTGGCAAAACATTTTACTCTGTGACATAGTTTTTTGTTGAGCTGTTAGTGTCTGGTTTTTATTGTGCAGTGTGTAGGCCTAAGGAGTGTTTAACACTACATCAATCATGTTAAACGATGAGGCCTAATTATTTAAAGTTGATTGAAATTAGAATAAATCATAATTTTTATACTACCTCTAGCCCCGCAATGGATCAATTTGTATCAAGTACTGTTATCATGACATAAAGTGGGACTGTATTTGCTAGGCCTATGTGTCAAGTTTTATACAGGCTTTGTTTTGCAATATCATTTTATTCCCACCGCAATTACTGACAATTTTGTTGTCAGTAGATAATTTCAGAAAATTGTTATTGACATTTTCTTTCCATTGTGTAGCTCATTGTAGTAAATTGACATACTGCAAAACATGAAATTTCTGCGTGCTGTAATTTTTGCGAATTTTGCAAATACACCTAAACGAACAAAAATTAAACGCGTGAAGATTACATGACAGAAGCGCATTGATGTTATCGTTTGAAATTTGGGGACCATGTGTCAAATTATCTCCTAGCAACAATCCCTCAAAATTTCAAGAAAATATATTTACTTTTGGCTGAGTTATTGCGAATAAGCTATGGAGTTGTTTTTTTATGCCGCACTCTGTATATAAAGGGGTAATTACTCTATGTTTTTGAACAAAATGTGATTTGATCGGTTCTGTGCCACAACTTTCAAGTTACTATGAGCCACAAAATGTTATATGCGTGTCTTCAAAAATATTTTGTCAGTCAACTATGAAAATTATATTTCTAGAAATGCATGCATTGAAGGTTGAGTGAAACTCACTATAACTCATTTAAACTACAATACTAGTTACTTTGCAACCATGAAGATATTTTTATCCATTTTGCAGAGCACATGCGTCCTACCTTGAGACTATACATATTCTGAAGAAGGATTGTGAAAGCGTCGTCAACACCCCGGAATCTCCCCCACACCAGTTTTATCAGAACGCAATGACTTTCAAGCACTGACTTGATTTGAGATATTTCCATATATGTCTTAGGCTCATATGATCGTGTCCATATTTTAGAGGTTCTCAGGACTTGTTAAAGCTGTTACACCCTGCCCCAAATTTCAATAAGTTGTGTTTAGCCACGCGCGACATCACTCGCACACGCCCCTTTAAGTTCTGCTAATGTACGACACTATGATTAAAATAGATGTCAAGGTGATGCGTCCAGTGATGCCACTGCTATAGATGTATCACTAGATTAAGTGATATTTAAATGATTTCTGTATCCGATTTTGAACGGAATGCCCATATATCTGGGGATATTTAATAAGAAATTTGCGGATTTTATAATGGGAGCTAAGGATATCTTTGTCAACAACTGCAATCTAGGGATATTTTGGTAAGGTTAACTAGAATGACAGAGATATTCCTTTTTGGTTCACTGGTATCATTGACCACATCCATCATCTCAAACGCGTAAATACCTGCCTCTCGAGTTCAACGCAATTCCAATTAAAAACTCGTGAACATTCATATGACAAAGAAATCAAGATATGTCAAACAATCAGTTATGTTTGATCATCATTCGAGACTTGGTCACTTTGGGAGAGCTGGCCGTCCACCAGCCGATGAGAGCCGTCCCATCGCTCCACAGCAGAGCCCAGTAGCAGCCGGCGTACCACCAGCCGGCCTCAAACGTCGTAACACAAGTTCCTACAAAGTTGTGGTCAAAAGTTGAGAAAGCCCTTCCATCGTGATAATAAAGGGTTCCTGGTTGTCCATAGTGCAGACTATCTCCGCATTCCCCGTTGCTGTAGCCTTCCACATTGAGCCGGTAAGAATCAGATTCGTTGTTCAAAGAGAACTGATCGTACTCGGCTGACATCCACCCGGATGAGAACAGCATCTCGATTCTGAGTCGGTAGTTGGTCCCCGCTTGGGTCAGCAGGTGCACTTTCTCGTTGCCCATCCAGTAGTTGCTGCCGAGCGACCCGAAACCGTCGCGGTAGTCGGTCCAGGTACAATTCCATTTCAAGGAGCTGTTGAGGCGTTGTTGGAATATGATCCATCCGTTGACGGTCATTGCTGGTGTGGTGCCGGGCAGGGTTGGGATGGATATGTTCAATGTGACATTTTGAACCGTCAGATTTCCTACATTAAAATAATTAGCTTAATCAAAGAAACATTCAACTGATATAGTTATAATTGTATGCCTGCGCGAAGCAATTTTTTAGCCTTCGCTTTTGTGGCCTTCGTCGAAAAATTTTTTAACTGGCAATTATTAGCAATGAAGTTTATAAGTTGCATGATTTTGTAACTTAAACAAATTCTATCATCTGTTCCGAATCCATCTATCGTCTATTCCGAATGATTTTTAAACAATGGCATTTTCTTTCGTAATTACTTCAAAATATTTGAGAATAATAAAATTTAATGAAAATCTTTACCAAAATTTACATGCCAGAGAAGGTTATATTTAGTTTCATCATTATTAGATTTTCTAAGTACCGGTACCGTAATCAAACAATTGTAAAGGAACGAAAGCACCACTTGATGGTGTGCAAAACAAAAGAGCATGCCTATAGCAACTTCAAAATGGCTTAAATTATCTAAGCCGCGGAACACGGCAATTTTTTCGTTCAATTTTTTTAATTGCAATGAGAACCCCACAGAAAAATTGTTGCTTTAACTATTATGTTAAAACGATTTAAATTGGGCCGGGGTGTATGATCTGTTATATTTGAGGCTACAAATATCGGATTGGCTTTGCTTATTGCGTGCACAAATTTAGGAATAATAGAACGCATTGTGTGCAAAAGCAACGATTCAAATTCAAAATAAATGTGATGATACCTTGCCATGCAGGGCATGCTACCCAAGTCCAGTTGTGAGCCAGACACGCCATCTGATTCAAATTGCCCACCAGAACGTTCTTGATGCAGCCGTAGTAGAGATTTCCGTTGTACGTGAACGGAAATGAGCAGTTTGATGCTAGCGGACTCACAGTCGTGACGCTGGTAGTTTGTGACGTTGATGCAGTCGTGTCGCTGGTAGCTTGTATCATCGATGCAGCCGTGACGCTGGTGACTTGTGAAGTTAATGCAGTCGTATCGCTTGCATCAGCCAATGGATTTGACATAACGATCTGCACTCGTTTAAATTAACATATTCGTCTTAGCCAATAATATTTTTCAAATGTAGGCATATAACATGATCTGGATGTTTTTCAAAATTCACTCGCGAAAAATCAATTACATTTTTTAACGATTTCAGATTCAGATTCTTCGCGTCTCATTCTATTAAAAGGGCCATATTCACTAAATGACATGTAAAGTGATATTTTTAACTGGTTAAGAAAAATTCTGCGAATATTGGTCAATTTGCGGTCAATGAGGCCTACAACGTCTGTGACAGAGTTAATTTTCCCTTCATTCAAAAATAATCATGGGTCTCAAAACTTCGTGATTTTAAGTTGTAGTTTAGCTCCAGACCCGTTTACATGTATAATCTCGCCCTGGTTGAAAGACTTTCACAAGCCGAGAAACTGAATTCGCTGTATAGCTAATAGCTGTTTAGCTGTATAGCTAGTCTTATAGCTGTATGATAGCTGTATAGCTCAGTACACAGCAGGTATAGTAGTAAATTACCAGTAACGAAACACTATGGACCCAATGCTAAACAAAATCATGGATGAGAGAACGAAACAAATTATAATTACGCAAAATAAATTCAATATGTAGGCCTGGAATCGCATAAATTTTGCTGCACACAACCCTCTATCAATATTCTGCTTAATAATCTGTCGGAGAAGTAACTAGAGAGTGACACCCGATCGCGGTATTTAACGCGGTAGTCGCGGTAATATCTCGGTAGTGGGGGCAAAATTTAAGAAATCTGCGCGAATACCGCGGTAGTCGGAGTAGCAGGATGGGGATAGCATGGGGACGGTAGTGAATCTGCTACCGCGATAGCGGTAATCACTTCAAAAAATCACTTGCTAGCGCCAATCAACATGTCCACAATCAACGCGCCAGTTGGATAACCAAAAATGGTTAAATGCTGAAAGGATTAGCTACAAGGAATGATCTTTATAATAAAGACCATAGAAACTGCATGTTAATTCCACCTCTCCTCCCCCTCCTAATTCGCTTGAGCAGCAGGGGCTAGTGGCGAACTCCCGCCCATCCCAGTCCATCGCCATCCTCAACCCCTCCACCAGGATCTTGCCCCCAGGTCCCTCCATAGTTGCTCACCCCACTCGTCCTCGGCCGATCTCGAGGGCGCCTCCATGTGGGGTCGGGGGCACCCCAACTCCCTGCCCCCCGGATGTCGAGCGCCACTCGCAGAGCATCGTGGGCCAGACGTGCACGGTGCTCTAATATTAATTCTCGCGCTATTTAGTTTAATCAGGATATTGACCTGCGTGATTGCGGGGATGGGGTGGGGATGGGGATGACTTTGACGGGGATGGTGCGGTGATGGGGACATCCTTCAGCCATGCTTTGGAGATAGGGGCAGGGTTGAAGACAGCGGGGAGGGGATGCTGGGTGCGGAAAAGGCATTGCGGGGTGGGGATGAGGACGAAGTCTCGTCCCCGTGTAGGGGACTAGACTTCTCTACAGCCAACTAAAATTCTACCTGAAAGAGAACGCATCCAGATATCTCAGTGTAGTTATACCACGCCGAGAACAGTTCGCAAGTGCTCGACGGGTTTAGCTTGAAGTTGAAGGCAACGCAGCTCTCGTCGCCCAGTACGACGCACTGGTGGGAGCAGTCAAGGCTCGACCTCGCTCTCTGCGTCACGGCAGGAGGATCGGTCGAGCACTGCGGCCTTCCTTCGCACTGCACGGCGTGGAACAGCGTCGTCGCTGCTCTTTGACCGCGCACCAAGGGCAGAGCGATGAAGAGTTGGAAAACAAGCCCTGTTTGAAAAAGGGAGATGTATGCCTTGTGGCCCATTTTTCAAATGAAAGACGCTAGAATTTGTAATTTAACAGTTCTTTTGTAGCAACGTTTTCAATTTGCAGAAGTCAAGGCTGTTAAAAAACAGCATAGGATAAGGTCATGAGATGTAGTCTTGATTGCCAGATTTTGCGATCAAGCATTCGGACATTTACCTACACGCGTATATACGGTTCAGCTGGAAGATATACCATTTCCGTCAGTGTTTTGCCTTGAGCGCTTCCAAGCAACAAAATATTGATTGCACACATAATACCATACAATTTCCATAGCGTGCAGTTATACCATTTCCGTCAGTATTTTTCATTGAGGGCTTCCGAGGTACAAAATAATATTGATGAGACACACAATCCATCAGGGCCTACGGGATAACGAGTTATTCAATAGAGATCAGCGCGTTTGGGTTTTTCTGGAGAGGACAATTGACATTTGTATCAGCCGATGTTCACAAGTAACCTGAGAGGCGGTCTTAGCACTCAAATTAGTGGAAAAGAGTTGGTAATTGATTTAGAAAAGTATCTGAATTCAAGAACGGAATGGCTTGACATCCTCTTGAGAAGAAGGTTGAGTGAATAAAAAACGTGGATACAAAATTGTCTACTTTTCTCTTTTATGGGGCAAAAGTTGGCCCACTAGCAGCGCTTTAGCGTTTTCAACAAAGACGAATCCCAGAACAAATCGCTGCCTGGCCGTCAGACCTCGTGCAGCGAAAAAGGTCCTATGTCATGAACCCATTCTTTGGACAACCTTATTTACGCACTTCTCTTTGAGTCGTCGGATTGCTTGCAAGTGAACTTTAAGGGCATAGCATATATGAGAGTAGGGGAGATATCTGGTAATTTGGTCCAAATAATGCTGATACTGAATAGCCTATCATACTGAGGCCAGTTGTTTACACTAATAATTACAAAGCGCGTCACATGGAGGTAGTCATATCCTCAGACAATCCGTTGGCATCCAAGTGAACTGAGCGACAGGAAATGTCGTACAAATGGTACAATGACATCTGATCGACGTGGGACTGAAGCCTTCAGATGTCGAACAGTGGGGAGATGCACTTGGGGTCAATCCGATACAAAGGCTCAAAGTGTATTATTACGATGCACTCTTAAGGTCTCCTTCCACGGTGCATATTTTGCATACAATTTTGCGTGCACGGAATCACGGTAAGTTTTCATGCATGCCACTGTGACAAACAAAGATTTGTGATTACAATATTTTCCACACAGCGAATATTCTAACATTTTTCTAAAGTTAACGACCAAAATAATGATAGCACTGAGGCCTTCCTTCGTACTGCACCGCGCGGAACAGCGTCTCGTTGCTCTTTGACCGCAAGTCAAGGGCGTCCCGATGAAGAGAAGAAAGGCAAGCGTTGATTGAAAAAACCGGTGAGATGTCTCGCTAAACATGTTGCAAAACATGATGTTTGAGTGTTGTTGTGTTTATTTTTGCAAGTGCAAGAACTCTCCTGTATTTATTTCAACGTCTTTCGAATCTAGAGTGGC
>JAQIWG010006207.1:0-13564 GCA_034695025.1 Chamaedrilus cognettii | reverse complement strand
ATATCGTCGTCCCCTGCTGAGTAGGGCAGGCCACGCATATGAATGCTATGTCCCGTCTGACTCTCAAACTTGCTCCCTCCCCCCATACTCTTGTACCCACCACCCACAAACGTTCGCTTAGGGCCCCCCATGCCCCCTCGCATGCCCCCTCGGCCCCCCATGTTAAATCCCATGCCCCCTCCGCCCCCGCGCATGTAGCCCCCCATGCCTCCCCCGCCCCCTCGGATCCCGTGGCCCCCCCGGTATGAGTCACCACCACAGTCCCCTGCATAGCCCATGCCGCCTCCATAGCCCATTCCCCCGCCCCCCCCGCTTCCAAAACGATCAAAGTCGTCATCATGGAAGCCTGTGCCACAAACACCTCACAGCGTCACGGTATCACAGTGCCAGTGCCAAGGTCAACAGGTCAATGAGACGACTGAGGGTCAAAGCAATCACTTAGAAATAAGAGAATACAACCCTCGTAATATTGACCTTCACCCCTACTGTACACAAAACTATTTAAATGTTCAAACTTTTCCGCTCTGAGTGGGTAACTCAAGAACTTAAGACCCTATCAGCCAATGTTTATTTTTTATTATCAACAGCAATATTCACTATTACTCAAAACACAAGGCTATCCACTATATCTACCTCGAGGGTTGAATCTGCCCCTGCCGCAGAAGCCCGGAGGGCCACCCATTCCCCCCGGTGGGCCCCCCATGCAGCCCATGGGTCCTCCAGGCATGCCTCCAGGCATGAAGCCCCCTCCGTAGCTAAAGGGTCCAGGCCGCCCCCCCATGCCCCCCCGGGGGCCCCCCCGCATGCCCCCCATGCGGTGAACGTTGCCCATCAGTTCGTCCCAACTGCTCGCAAAGATCTCCACGTATCTGCACACACCCCACTCACAGTGACCCTCGTCCGACTGGTTTAATGCCAGTTACGCTGACCGGAGACATCGATCCAGAGGATCCATGGCTGATGGCCCGGTGCAGAAAGGTTGTGCACCCTCCGGCAACGCTTTATCTCTGCACCGTGTTGCACTCAGTCACAGCAAGCGCAACAGCTCCGCATGAAGCACTGTCAGGCGACGTTTGGTGGCCCCGTCCACACCCCCCAACCACACCCCACCCCCTGAACACACCCCCACCACCCTAGCAAAGCATTCTCAATCCAAACCCGTCCTTGTCAAACACGACAACCCAAAACAATGTCTGATTTTGCAGCAACCCGTTTATTTAACCGCTCCCACCAACCCACCACTCTAAACACCCACTTCCCACCAACCCACCACTCTAAACACCCACTTCCCACCCACCCACTACTCTATGAACTCCCACTCCAATCTCCCACCGCCTGCCTGAAGCCCACACACCGCAATGATTTATATTTAACAAGCGTCCACCACCCCACACCACTGTGTACTTAGAGCATTAGCAATGCTAGAAAGAAGTGCAGCAATCAAGCTAAGCACCACCCCCTACCCCCAACCCAACGCTTCTACTCAATCATTTACATTATTGTCCCCCACGCACATATGCTGAGTTCTCCCTTACCAGCTCCTCTACCTATCAACCACCGCGCTCCACCTTCAGTTAAACTGCCCCTCGCCCTCGTTAAACTCCCCCCACCCAGTTAAACTCCCCCCACCCGCATTAATCTCCCCTCACCCCGCGTGGCCGGCCCACCTGTGCCCTATCGTGTCCTTGTGTTTAAGCAGCGCTCTCTCCACCAGGTCTGTGTGCACAAACTGCACAAAGGCATCGCCCGTCGTGCGCCCGAGGCCGTCCGTCAAGATCGTTATTCCATTGGGAACAATCTCCAGCCCTGCCAACCCACAACCCACACACGTCACACACTTAAGAGTTCAGAGGGGCGCGGCAAACAGCGTAGCAACCACTATCCTAGCAACCACTGTATCCTAGCAACCACTGTATCCTAGCAGTACACCACATCTGTTCTAGCTGATGGAGGTCTTTCATCAGTAAAGCTGCAATGAAAGGATCACTATTCATTACGCTCACACGGCACACAGGACTGATCAAGTCACGACTTCACATTTGTCATACAATGTAAATTTAACTTCACATTTGTCACTCAATATAACTCGCCGTACTTGTGTTGAAGCATCTCGTGCCCTGAACCTGACCTGCTGCTAACATCCACACCTCCCAAACTTGCAGCTACAACCCCGTTAACCTTGAATCAACAGCAACCTCGGTCACCATTAAAACCCCTCAGCCCCGGTCCAATAATACACCCCTCACACAGTTACCGGTGAAGAAGTTGGCGATCTCCTCCTTGGAGCAGCCGAAGGGTAGCCCCCTCAGTCGCACGACCGCGTCACTCGCCCCCAAGGGGTCATACGCGCCTCCCCCGCCCGCGCCCCCAGCTCCCCCATGTTTGAACACCCAGTCCATCTCTGACCGCTTCACTTTGAACACTGCATCACAGACACACGCACACACGAGTTGAATAGTTTACGAGTTGTTAAACTATCCCCACATTTTCATATTCCACAAAAGTCACCATAAATGCTTCACTCAACTTTTTGTAACTAGGTTTGGTGCACCTCTTCTCCTAAACCAACTAATGCTCAATTTTCCCTGACTATATCCTTGACAACTTTCTCCAGCCTCAACCCCCCCCCTCCATCCAACCCCCCGCGTATGCTGAGACTGACCGTCGATGTAGCGTTTGCCCATGTGCTCCTTGTTCTTGCTGACGGCCAGTTTGACGTCGTCCGCCGACACTAGGTGAACAAACGCCTCGCCACTCGCACGCCCGTCTGCATTGCGCGTGAAGTGGACGCCACTCTCCGCGCCATCCACTATGTTGCACCCTACCACACAGCAGCACCACACACTGGCCCACTGTCTAGAGACAACACCTCACCCACTGCATGGCAATCTAGAGACAACACCTATCCACTATGTAATCGTCTAGTGACAACACCCTATCCACTGTGTGATAGACTAACAGTCTGAAGGCGGGAAAAACCATTGTTTTCTCTGGATGATAGCCTACAATCAACACTCAGATAGGTAGCTAGGAACAAGGATATGAAACGAAGGGCCGCGTTGCCTTGGACACGATACCTTCCAGGAAGGAGGAGACCTCCTTGGCCGTGGCGGTCCATGGCAGGCCGCGCAGGCGCACGAAGTGATCGCCTTCCTCCATGCTCCCCCCTCTACACACACAACAGCGCCTTAGCCTAATGTCTGATGAACACGTGCAGACTGTGCTGTGTACAATGCGAAATCGGTATGTCTTCTAAAAATTGAATTGAGATATATTCTCACGCATATTTACAATTAACTGTTGAGAATGATGCAGTATGGCCCGTTATTTCCTCCGCACAACACCGTTAGTGAGCTAATATTACGACAATGAAGCCGGTAGCTAACAAACAGCGTGAGTCCAAAGTACATGCGCGCGCGTTGTGTGTCATGTTGATGAGCCATCACAGTCAACAAGGACACTCTATCACTACTCCACAATCTTCACAATGCGTTACCGCTCCCTGCACGCCGCTCTATGGGACGGGGATATTACCGGAAGTGTATAAACAGGAAAACAAAGCACTCTTACACAATAATACTAAACGTCGAATAGATCAAGATGGCGACAAACTATCGGAAGGAAGTGGAGCGAAAATGTCAACAAGCAAAAGAAGGAAGAATAATACAAATCTTTGTTGTCGCTTTTTGTTTATCAGCTGCGTTCATCCAGGCTCAATAGCGTGCTTGTTTTAGCCTGTTTAGCACAAGTTGCTCCTATATTCACGCGTTGCTCTTCACCAACGCAAGTCCTTTGCCTTGCAGAGGAAAATTAGCGAGTCGCTGGTTTTGTGCCGTCCACAGACTTGATGTGATGTGAAGCATCATTGTGAAAGTATTTATTTCTTAAAATCCTACATTTGCATGAAAATTTGGTAAAATTAAGTACACACATGAATTTTTCAAGCAACACACCCAATTAATTTTGTTTTTAGATATTGAATAATAGTCGTAGGTCTAAATCTGGTAATTTGTACAGCGCAATTAACACTGCACTTTCATAAAAAAAACCATCTGGTCATTCATTTTTTGGCGCATTTTGCTATTAGTTTGAATTATTACGGTAGTATTAAATGATATTCAATACTTATATTACTGGTTATCAACTGATTACCTAATTCTTGCTGCTATAATCTACTTTGTATCCGGAGCAACTCTTCTGTCGGCTACAGCTGCGATGGAAGCCCTGAACGCGCGCCTCGGCTCGCTCGACTTGGACAGTCTCGGTAACTATGGTAGGCCTTGAATACCTACTAATCATAGGCCTACTTACAGGCCTACTATAATTAGGACTGTAGGCCTCTGGCCTACTAGGCTACGTGATGGGACATTCAATATTTGATGCATTGTCAGATGCAGAATCATGCCTATCAAATTTTAGGTCTTTTTGTTACATAACGACTAAGTAATGATTGTTAAAATAATTGTTAGCGATTTAATTAATTATATTTTTATATATGACATTGTATTCTGTGACTGACAGATGGCGTCCGAGGTCTAATGAAGTTTTTCAATCAGCAAAAGAAGAAATTTACGGTAAGGTTCCTTTGATTGAAGATGCCGCTTTCACTCTTAAACAATGAATGAAGCTTTTAATAGATGCTGCGGTGTGGCACCCATATTTCTAAATTTTATTGTTGTCAACTTACCATTAGATGATGCAGTATGCAAAGTGTGATAGCAACTTTTTCATCCTGTCATTGATTAATTGTAATGTTTGGATTTGTCAGTGTTGCATGTTTAATGGCTGTCGTCGCTGTTGTAACTTGTAGATGGCGTGCCTGACTGCTTCATGGTGCTGATAACTGCAGGCCAAAGTGTTGTTGTGTGCTGGACATTCCACGTTGCACTCTGCATGGTTTAAGTCTAAGTTAAACATGAATGTGTTGTGGTGAGGCTTTATTGAATTTAGATTTGAATATTGACAACAACTAATGGGTGCCAAGTCTAAGAAATGAGGCGCTGCTGCAGGTTTCAGTCGAAGGCAACATAGGCTGCGGCAAGTCGACCATGCTCAACTACTTTGAGAGCTTTGTCAGCACTGTGGAGGTAGACTTATTGTTACAACTGTAGGCTGGGCTCTGTCAGCACAGTGGAGGTAGACTTATCGTTATAACTCTCGACAGGGATCCTCCTTCTCTGAAATCCCTCGCTTCGATTCGTCCTACACCCCCTGTAGACCTCTTCCACCTCTATATACCACCTCATATTCTACATTCCTTCTGCTGCACCAAAATCTGATGAAATACGCTTGGACATGACTCCTACGGTGTTTTCTGCCTTACTTTCTTGCTGAACACAGGCCTATCAGTTCATCTCTGTAACACTTAGCATTGCTGTGTCATTGCACTGTATGCCTTAACTACAGAATTAACGTTTTCTTCTTTTTTGTTTCTTTGTTTTATTCCAACAAGCAATCAACAAACCTGTTGTGTTTGTTTATTGTTTGTTTCATTGAAGCAGCAAGCCTGTTGTGTTTGTTGTGTCAGGCAGTGAAGGAGCCGATAGAGATGTGGACCAACATTCGTGGACACAACGCGCTGGTTAGTACCGGTACACGTCCACTGTCAGTCTCATCTCTCACCGCTGCTCCATCCTCTCATTGACTTCTCAACCTGCTATTGGCTCACGTTTGGATCATGACTGCTTTTGATTGGTTGCATAAGATCAATTGGTTTACTGCCATCTGGATGTATTTCACAACAATATATTACATGCAGGATTGTCGTTCATTTTTTCTATGCACTCATTTGTTTAGAGGACACAAGGTCTAAGTAGTGGATGTCGAGTGAGGACTTAGGACCTATTAGATGGTAGGCTTATATATTTAAATATTTATTTTCTTCTGTATGTCGACCTGCCTTTCTGCAGGTGTGCTATTATCTGTCTCGCGCACCTGTGATGGCGCACCTGTGTAGCATTGCGTGTGTGTGGCGCACCTGTATAGCAGTACCTGTACGAGGACCCTGAGCGCTGGTCGTTCATGTTCAACCACTACTCGTTCCTTACGCGTGCTGACATGCACTCCAGACCCACCGTACGTCCTACCGCTCTCTTCTCTCACTCACTCTTGGTCCTGTTCTTGTCGATCACGCTAATGTTGCTGTCAATGTTGGTGTTTTTAGGGCACCGTTTATTAGCCTCAATGACCAACAATTTGAACATTTATGCTGTGATATATAAAATGACTAAGAATTAGTCCTCTTTCCTGCAAGGGGCTGCCAAAAAAAGAAACAAAAATAAAAATTAGATTGTGTATCTGTGAAGATTTGTTATTTTTTATTATTGACTGCAACTAAATTAAAATTTGAGGTGAAATTTCTGAGAACATCGCTGTTAGTTGTTTTGAGTCCTGTCAAACAGTTCTCTTCTTTCTTTCTTTTGATTGGTGCGTTTAGTCGGCGTTGCTGATTGGTTGCAGAATGCTCCAGTCAAAATGCTCGAGAGATCACTGTTCAGTGCGAGGCATGTCTTCGTCGAAAATGGATTGAAAAGGTACAAGCTGGTTGTTTTTTGTCTCCATGAACTTTTTAGCAGGTTTTAGTCGCTCGATGCATTATTATTGTTATTAGCATGCCTAGGGCAGCACAGCAATGTTTTGATTTCTGCGCTTTGTAGCGCTGAAGAAATGTATGACTGGCGATTTATGGCAGAAGTGAATGTAACATAAATCTAATAATAATAATAATAATCTAGCTGAGTTGTAGTCCCTATGAAAGTTCACTACGGTATGGTATTTTGTGTGCAGTGGAGGGTTGAGTGAAGTGGAGCATGCAATGTGTGCAGTGGAGGGTTGATTGAGTGCAATGGAATGTGTAATGTGTGCAGTGGAATGTGGAGTGTGAAGTGGAGCATGCAATGTGTGCAGTGGAGTGCTGAGTGAAGTGGAGCATGCAATCTTGCACGAGTGGTTCACATTCATCTGCACCACTCAGAGGGTCAAAGTCGATCTGTTCGGTACGTAGCCGAGTGTCGTATTGTACGTAGCCGAGTCGCCTGATCGGTTCTAGCCACAAGTAATTGTGTCGTAATATTCATGATTGACTTCATTGAGGTTGTTAGCTATAGCTGTGTACTGCCTAGAGTACGGTGTGCTATAGTGTGTTAGTTTACCTGCGCGCCAGTCTGTTTGCTTCCTATGTGTGTGACGTGTGTGTGTCTTAGTCTACCTGCGCGCCAGTCTATTTCCTATGTGTGTGTGTATGTGTGTTAGTCTACTTGCGTGCCAGTCCAGAGGTCTGCTTTGAGCGACTGAAGAAGAGAGACCGAGCGGAGGAAACCAATGTGCCGTATGTGAGTAGTAACACGCCATATGTCAGTAGTAACACGCCCTATGTGAGTAGTAACGTGCCCGATGTGAGTAGTAACACGCCCTATGTGAGTAGGGTGGCACACTACCTTTGTCTTCAATTCTTGTCAGTAAGTTTATATTTTATACTGATAAAATATTCAGAGCATTCTTATTTGATCGCCTGAGGTCAGCAGTTGACAGGTTGTAACCTCAAACAACTGCAGTGCTGTAGCTGAGAGTGCTCCAGGTTAGAACACACGCTGATATACTGCAATGCTGCAATACTTACAATACTGTACACCTAGCACCATTGTCGAGTAGCATTGCCACCTAAGACCTTGCTTTTTCAGTTGGATGATTCATTTTCTTTTATCTTGACCTTTTTCCTTTGAACCGCAGTTTGTGAGGTAATAATAGTTGCATCACTGACCTATATAACTGTCTATATCGTCACGGCACTGATGTGTTGCAGGCGTTTATTCGCTCTCTGCATGACCTACATGAGGACTGGCTCATGGGCTCAGATTCACTGAAACTGCCTGCACCCGTCCTTGTAAGTGCTCTCTAGTATTACTGTCTGTCCTCCTCAGTATGCTTTGTTGTATTGCTGTCTGCCCTGCTGAGTGCTTTTTCTCTTCTTGTCGCATGAAATATCAGATATCCATGAGACTCACTTGTTGCAGACTTCTATGACATTATTGTGCAGCGACAATGTATTTAGTGGGTAATAGCATATTTCATTTATAACTGCTAAGGTTTCAAACTTTGGTACATCATAGATTGAAATAAAATCGAGTAATGACTTGCGTTTTCTGGCTTCTGTCCCACGGTTTGCGCTCAGATGTACATGTAGTTTAATGTAATGGTATAGTTTTTGGTGATTTGTTATATATAAATTTTTTTATGATCTAATGTAGAACTTTAAATGATACTTAGGCAAATAATTTTCTTTGTTCTTGTGGTGCAGGTTCTTGACGCGAGTCAGGAGCTGCCGACCATGGAGAGCGTCTACGAGCAGCACAAGTCTCGCATCCTCTGTGGCTGCAGCTGACCTCTCAACCCTCCGCTGACCTCTCAACCCTCCACTGATCTCTCAACCCTAGTCCTCATTGACCCTGTGACCTCTTGAACCCTCTAGAGGCAGGCAGTCCTCGATGCAGTGACTGATATATGGACGCGCTGTCGATATGCTGCCGTAACTGTACAGTTACGCAGCATAACACTGAGGGGGTGTCTCAACACAAACAGTACTGAGAAGTTGAATTAGAGCGTCCTTTAACTCGCCTTACAGGCGAACAACTACGCGTTTCTCACCAGTGACTGCCTGTATTTATATTTTATAAACTATTAACTGTATTTCTTAACTAAACTGTACAACTAAACTATCAGCCTTTTTTATTTGTGTTCATTTTGTTATTGTTGTTCATAGTGTCGATGCTCTGTCCTGGTTGAACAGATCAGAGTGAACAATTGTCTATGAGGAGTGGAGCATCAACGTCGTGACTGAATCTCGAGCAGCTGTTCATTTGAAGCGATTGTTGTGTGTGATCAAAGCAAGTAGATGTCACTGACTCTATCAAAGGCTGTTGTTCACGTATAGGGGCGTCACTCGCGAGACTCGTATTATATGCCCGCATCATACATTGATCAAACGCCGATCAAGCCGCCAGTGACCATAATAGAAAGTCTGCGTGTAAAGGGCATAGAAATTCAATTTAGAGATGAAATTCTGTGCAGTAGCTGAAACTTTTAATGTTTGCGTCACTATTGCGTCGTTTAGCAGCGGTTATACGCGGACAGCTAGCAGCGCAGCTGAAGCCTTTAAAAACGCTGACTGTGCAGTGACTTGAGCAGCGCTACTCGCTGAATTTAGCCTTCCTTATTTATTTGTGTAGCCTTTGTTCGCATTTGCTGACACGAAAGATAGAACGTATGTAGATTAGGCTGTTGTCAACTTTATTGCCATGTTTTTCCAGCCGATTACAAAGTTATCGGGAGATAAAAATTTTGTCTCTGGGTTAGCGCTATCTAAGAATCTCCACAAAAAACATTCTAGACTTCAAATTAGGACAAGATGGAAGTGGACATTGATGGCATCACTTCTAAAGCGATGTTTAATATTTGTTCGTTCTGTTGCGGCTACAGCCAGTGTGATGATGATGATGTTCAAATGATTTTATATTGTTAAATTGCTACGGGTTTCATCGCTTATTCTTTCTTGTATAGCGTGTGCTGCTGCAGTGCTTTGGTTGTCTTTATTCCTATTTATATTGTGTAAGTTTTCTAACATTTTGGTGAAATAAAGTTTTATATAATATTAAACGCAACTTTTAAGTTTTTCTTAATTTTATATTAGGCCAAGCTACTTAGCGTTTAACGATCTTTTCAATTCACCGGGTCACGTGACAAGAACCGGTAAGGTTATGCAGGAAAATGTGCCCTTGTGAGGTCACTCAGTGTCACGTGATCCGGTGAGGTCAAATGGGGTCACGTTGGACATTTCACTGCGCAAGTCAGTGCTAGTCAACGGTGATCACCCATCGGCCTTCGCCGCACATACTAGTTGACGCCGCTTATCCGTACAGTGGCGCCTATTGCGGCCTGTTGTACCTCTGCGTGCCGCGCATAAAAACACAATCTGCGCCACAGAACTTCATATAAACCACGCCCACCTCGGGACTGCCGCTGCAAACGGCTGGGAATTAGTGTAGGGTTAGGTTAGGGTTAGATTAGGATGCTAATCGGACTTATTGCATTTGATAGATGACGCTAATAGGTTACGGTTAAAATATTTAATTTTTTTAATGGTTTCCCTTTTGATAGACGAATGAAAGTATGCAGTGGGCGTGGTTTGTTTCGAGCGTTCGTGCGCAGATTGTACATTTGCGTGCAGGCCTGCAGCGCGCTGAACACAGCGCAGCTCCTTTATCTGACGCCAGGCGAGGGCCTCAATGCTCTAAAGACGTTCTGTGCTAACCCTGTGGCGCTTCTCGAGAAACATTTTTGTAGAGGCTGTACAATATTCCAAGGGGGGTGAAATGTATCTTAAAATTGTTTGAGGGGACATAAAACCTTGGACAATTATAGAACTGATGAAAAATCATCTGGCCTCTTTTGTGGAAAAAACATTGTATGGGGGAACATCAAATAGCCTGAACCTCTTGGGTGTCCGCTTGCATGGAGATTTATGAAGAGTGGGGGGCGGGGGGGGGGGTTGGTAGCCCACACGCAGTGTGCCCGGTTGGTCTAGGCCCGGGTCAAGTGGCCTGTTACTCAAGTCGAGGACGCGACACGATGTCATCGCTAGCCTGTGGCCCGGCGAGGCCTCTACTCCGTACGCTGGCAGAATGCTAAAGGCCTCGAGTCTTTAATAGAAATGTGAATAGGCCAGAACTGTCCCGTGTGAAAGAAAGCCCCTAGCCAGGTAGTTAATAATTAGTTAGTAGACTAATTATCAATGTAATGAGAGTCGATAGCAAATACGTGCAACAAGTGTATTAGCCTTTGTAGTAGTTCGCCCGTGCCCAGTTTGTAAACTACACTATAACAAAAAGCGCAAGGGCTACGTGAAACTAAAGATTAGGCCGAATCTCGAGACTAAGCATTGGCTACAAGAGTGTGCAACTGTGCATTATGCTCGAGCCTGTTGTTTTGAACTCGATTGTTGACGTCTCTTTCAATTTTAATTACTCGCATAATAATTATTAAACTGATCGCGAGGGCGCATTGTATGCTCTGAACGGTAACCTACACAGGCTCTAGCATGGCCTGCTAAAATGGGCGGAGAATACGGATCAGATGCCCCGCCCCTCAACCCCTTCAACCACCTAGCCACGCCGTCCTCTCCAATCTTATCCGCTCTCACATCCCTCAGTCTCTACGTCACGCGTGACGTCATCTCCGCATCCGGGGTGACGTCGCTCTCTCACCCACATCACAACGTCACCCACCCAGCAACCCTGCAAGCCGATTGGACGCCGTCGCTGACCAATGAGCGGCGCTCCTCGCGCCTCAACGACACGGGGTTTGACTTCCTGAAGGGCGGAGACGACGAGGAGGGCGGGCCGGGGTTCACGGAGGACTACCCTGCAGCGTGGCTGTACGCAAGCCCCGCCCTGCTGGGGCTCGGCGTGGTGGGCAATGTCCTTACCTTCCTCGTGATGCGGCGGGCGCGACTGCGCGGTACTGCGACGAGCGTCTACCTCCAGCTGCTCGCCGTGGCGGACACGCTCGCCTTGCTGTCACGCATTGGACCTGAGTTCTTCAAGGCGCTCAGACTCTTCGTCTTCAGCGAGATCAACAGGTCTGCGCTTAGATCCTCTAACTCAGATTCTCTAACTTAGATCCTCAAACTTAGATCCTCAAACTTAGATCCTCAAACTTAGATCCTCTAACTTTGATTCGCTTATTAACTTAGATCTGTGGTATCCAAGCTACATGTATGCTCTTTAAATACAGTGTCGCTTTTAAGACGTAACTTGCTTTGGCCTACTGATCAGTTATTTCAAATGCATTCTCAAGATGGCGCCATTTTCATACTTTTTGGAGCTCTTCGTGCAGTAAAGTGGAGTGAAACAGCAAAGGGCACATGTTTTTGGACGCGCCACACGCTTTTGGGCAATAGTACTAAATAAGATTAATATAATAAAGGCGCTTTTACTATCAGCCATTACGATGTTTAATAATGATAATAATTATAATGAAGAGCGTTATGATGTACGCTATATTGATGGATGAGATGGAGTGCAGAGCTCCAACCAGGCCTCTACTGGGCCTGCATGCAGCCTACAGTACACTGCCTAGACTACTACACGTATAGTAGACTACTACACGTATAGTAGACTACTACACGCATAGTAGACTACTACACGTATAGTAGACTACTACATGTATAGTAGCCTGATTTATACATTAGAGCTTCTTGTCACTGAGCCTTGAGAGTAAAGACAGATGGCGATAAAGTTCAAACTTGAATGACTAATGTTAGTGACCGAGCGAGCAAGCGCCCGGCTGACCGATTCAATGCCTATACATTGAAGATACAATATTCAGCTCCTAACATTGTAGCCTAGTCTGTAATACCATGGCCGCTGGACGAGCGTTCCATAACCGCAAAGTGTTCCAGCTTGGTGTTGACCTTTTCTGATGAGATCTAAAAGTAGTGATCTATATAGTGTATAGATTGACGCGCACGTTTGTGTATATGCGTGCAAGTGGACATGCAAGTTTGTGTGTTGTGGTGTGTGTATGTGGGTGTTTGTATGTATGTGTGACACTGTGTGTAGGTGGACATGCAAGTTTGAGAAATTTATCTTCTACACGTCGAGTGACGTCGCTATATGGATCCTCGTCCTCTTCACGCTCGATCGGCTCGTCGCGGTCTGCTTCCCGCTGAGTCGCCACGCGCGGGCGAGCACGCCGCGCCGCGCGGCCCTGCTCTGTCTGCTGGTCGCGTCCCTTGCGACCCTCAAGAACCTCCACGTCTTCTGGACGCGCGACGTCGAGCTGGGTCTTGACGGTGGCGTGCAGCGGGTATGTGGGCGCCCCCCGTCCTACTTTTTCTTTGAGGAGCGCGTGCGCCCCTGGCTGGCCTTCGTGCTGATCAGCGTCGTGCCCTGCTGTGTCATCCTCACGTCAAACTGCTTCATTGTGCGCACGCTTGTGCGCGCACACGCACGGCGTCACGCCACCACCGCGCTGCTCGTTGTCGGGCGGGGGCGTGGCGGGGGGCGGAGCGTGGGGCGGAGCCTCTTCACGCAGACCACCCTCATGTGTCTCAGTGCGTCCCTCGCATTCGTCGTCTGTGTGACGCCGAGCATCGTGCTGACGGTGGGGAGGGTACGCTGGTCGGTGGACCCCGCGAGCAGGGAGGCGTACTACCTGGCGCGCGCGGCAGCACACCAGCTCGCATGTCTTAACCACGCAATCAACTTCCTCCTCTACTGCCTCTCGGGGCAGCGCTTCCGCCGCGAGCTCGTCCTCATGCTGGGCTGTGGGGGAGCGCGGCGCCAATCTTGGGGGGGTGACAGCAGGGTCCTGCAGCAGTCTCTGTCCTCGTCTAGTCGAACGCCCGTGTCGCCCTTCACACCCCCCACCTCGCTGACGCCCCTCGCCCCTCCCTCCCGGGGAGAGGCCATGTGCCCCCTGCTGCCCCCTCTTAGGAGGATCTCCTGTGTCGATGTACCGATGAAAACTGTAGAAATGTTGACCTGCCTATGACTGGGGGACAAGGGGC
>JAQIWG010006206.1:0-13565 GCA_034695025.1 Chamaedrilus cognettii | reverse complement strand
TGAATTGCAGAAAAGGATGATTGCGCAGAGGATGTATGACATCCGGCGTGGTTGGTTGTATGATGTACACTGTACAAGAAACATGATGGTCTGAAGGCTTTCACGAATTTTTACTTCGCGTTTTGAATTCAGCCTCATTGACGGACAGACAGGATATATTGTAAGCAAAATTTTAAACCACACATTTCAATGCAGCTCTACTTTTAAAACTGCGCAATGTCGAGTGAGCTGACGCAGAGGTAGGTTTTTTCTACCCGTGCAGAGCTCAAGAAAGTTGTTCGAAGTTTTATAGGACTTTATTATATTTTTATTATAGGCCTACTTTGGAGTGTCAACTGACTGGCCTGGTGCATTGCCCTACTCGGGCAAAGACATTTGAGTGACTAAAGTCACTCAAATTGGCCCAGTCTCTTGGCAAAATTTAAAATAAGTTTACCGCTGCGCTGCAGCGGATGATAACTGCAAATCATTTTGTGCAGTCACGCATTTCAATCTATATCGCACACACAGTAGCACAATACCAACATATTCTGTGTGCAACATTAAGATATTAACTGGCCAATGCCCATACAGTAACTGTACCCTATACTAGATCAACATCATGCGAAAGCAGCATTGAAGCATCCATGCGAGGGGGCGTCCTTCGTCCATCTAACTGCCGGTTGTTCGACCTCAATTAGAAGTGCGATTAAGTTTTGTGGTTCGAATTGACCAATCAAAGTATTCGATACAATTCTCTCAGAGATTTTCATTGGTTAAATTGGACTACAAAATTAAATCGCACTTCAAATCGAGGTCGAGCAACCGGCAACTAAGGCGTCACCAGCCCTGATCAATTGGGGTCGTCATCGCCAGCTAGCGCCATCTAGCGCCATCCAGGGAAATCAGGGCCTCTTTAGTCACACGGATGGATACACAGCGACGGGCGTTGAGCAGTCCGGTTTGCCTCTTTTGCATATTATTGCGCCGCGCAGTCAGTGGGTGATGTAGAACATTTTGAACGGGCGGGTGGAGGTTGTTGGGGCAAGCTGTTCAATTTTTTTATCCATGGGAAGTAGTTGCGTCGTCTGACTAAAGGGAGTGAAATGGTGGTCGGGCCTTCATCATCATCGGGAGCTATAAGCGGCCAAAGGTTCAAGGACACAGTCGAAAAAACCTAGGTGACAGAGTTGAAAAAGGACACACTATCACCACGATTGGAGTAGAAGAGCTTTGGCATTTTCTTACTCCTACTCAGGAGCATTGAGGTAGAGTCTGTCTCAATGCCCCCCCTCCTTCCCCCTCCCCCCTCCTCCCTCCCCCCAACATTTTCTAAACCTGCCTCCAGGCGAGTTGACGCGCTAAGCATCCCCTTCACCCCAGTCACCGCATGCACCCCGCGTCGTTAATCAGGTTTACGTAAGATGCAAGACGTAAGACGCGCACGGATGCAAATCCGCAAGTCGGATGGACACCGCAAGGGCTGCTCGTCCCGAGACGCGACACGCTTGGAGGCGGAATCAATGTTTTGGTCGGGTTAACGAACTATTTCGATTTGGTCTTTGGTTCGCTTTTTTGATCCAAATAAGACTTCGCAGTTGTTGTTCCAGATGTTGGTCCAGTAGCGGTTTGAATGAAGGCCAAATGCGGCCTGGCCTCCGCAATTCGCGATCTGGCCTCCTAAATGGCCTCTCCAAAGTTTTCTCATGTGGCCTCTCCAGTTTCAGAATACCGGGTATTCATCAAGTTCGCTTGATCGTATTTCCATTATAATTTTGCCATTAAATTTTTATCAAGAAGTTTTGCAATAAGTCTAGAGTCGATTTTTGACTAGTTAGTCGTCAATGAATTTTCGCAACATTCTCACCATTGATTAGCATTAGGCCCATCGATAATTTATTACAATACTAAGCCGTGGATACGGACATTGGTGTCCGAAGAAAAGGATCATTTTCAAATACTGCAATCCAGACTTCTACTTCACGTTAATTTCAGTTTCTATTTTCAAATTGTGTCCTGCCTTGATGCCGAGGCACATTTCAGTGCGCACAAAATGCGCAGTTGAAAATCAAAATGAGGCGCGGTAAATGTTCAATTTAATACCGCGTATGATCATAGATGATGTTCAATAATTTTAGAAAATCCTCGTGTGTGATTGTAAAAAAGGGACCAGCACTGCTAAGACCGGCCTCACAAGCCTCCGTCAGCCCATGCAATCTAATAATACTGCGCTCAATGTAAGTGTTAATCCGCCTGGGTTCAGGTTTCTTTCTAGCGATGATCACGGAGAGCCAGTTCTACGTTATCAACCACGGCGAGAAGATCCTCCTCGAGTGCAACTTTCACGCAGACCAGTACAGCATGTTTGATCATCCGGTCTTCTGGAGGAAAGAACAGCTCGACGAGGACGTGCAGGTCAAATACTGAGCTATTTCTGCTCCGATGCAAAGTTGAGTTATTGTAGCGTATGACAATATTAATTATAAAACATCTAAGATAAGTAAATAAAATTTGAATATATACACTGTGTTCCAAAAAAACTGAACAGCTAGGCTGAGGTGGCTAGGTCTTCGTCAATAACGGATGGAATTGTCCCCAATTTTGGTCTTTTTCGCTAACAAACCAAAGACTACATAACAAGAACAGTAAGCCTACTTACTGGCTCTCGTATTGATCACAGGCAAATGGGTACACCAATCCGCCATCTTGTAATCGTTTTAATATGGGTTTTAAGTGCAGACCTGTACGCGAGGTCACGAGTTAAATTTAGAGTTAAACTTTTGACCGATGAAGCAAAAACCATTTTTCGGCATAAACTATAAGCCGATCCATTACATCACGGCTGGGCCGGATGACGTTCGCTTTATCAATTAAGTCGATGGCACATCGATCTTTTTTGACGACTTGAAATTCTATTTTTGCATGTTCGAAGTCAATTGGGAACAGCGCGTGCTCGACCAAAATTTACAAATTAAAAAAGTAAAAAATACGTAGAAAATTTGCTATCTTCATTTCAGCTATATGAGTTGTTTGATTTGTGCATTTACATGTAGCCCTACATTTGGTTTGAACAATAACGACCGTCAATTAGAAATTCGTCATTTAAGACAATTTGCAGCGACAATATTTTTCGTGTTGCGATCTGATCCGTTTTACGTAATGTTTCCCCGCTACATGTCGTGCGTAGTAAAGTTCCAACGACAAATTATGATTCAACTAATAATGGACCATCGATCATTAGATCATCTATCTATCGAAAATATAGATCGCCTACATGTTTTATGACGTCATACAGTCAATCAAGATTTCGGAGACAACTATTTAAATATTCTAGCACAGTTTTAGTCCATATTAGCACGTCAACCGCATTTTTAAAGTTATATATGACAATGTACGATAATCTGTATGAAGCAATAATGATTGAAAAAGGCACTGCGTAGGCCTATAGCCTGGTATAAATGAGTACGTGCGGCGCGTGGCATGTGTGTAGGCGTAGACGCATTCCAGATTCACGTTAAGTTGGAACAAATGGCGGAATAGCATCAAACTGAAACACCGCACCGTACGCACGCCAGCATGCATCCATAGGGTTAGATTTAGATTGATATACGTGTGTGTTGTGATTATGAAACATTGACTTCACTGCATTATTCAGCCATGCTCGTCCACACCCGGTCTCAGTTGCCTGGGGCGCAGTCAGTAGGCCTACATGTATAGGCTTATCAGGCAAGAGGAGGCTGCCTTCTCTTGCTTAACCAATTTCTGAGTAAGAAAACAGTAGAATACGCGTCACATTACTTACCACCTGCGGCGCATGGAAGATGTGTTAGAAATAAATGAGCATTGTTTAAAATAACACCATAAATGTTCCGTTAGCAACCCCAACCCCCCCCCCCCCTCCCCGGTCGCGAGTTGTGCACGAAAAGAAAAAAGAGGCCTCCACCACTGCGCATGGGCCTCCACTGTAATAAATCTGGCTCTAGGGGGGGCGTGGGGAGGGGAGTTTGCCTGGGTGCTGTTTATATCGTCGCCGTGCGAATCGTCCCCTGTCAGATAGGATCATTTCGTCGCCTTTTTGTATCTGAACCGAACACAGCTAAAATATAACTAAATCCTAACCCTAACCTAATCCTAACACAGCCCTTACCTTAACGCCCTAACCCAACTAGTTTGCCTCCCCTTCATATCAAGTCAATCCACACCACGGTAGTAATGATTTGCCACTCGCAGTGATGTCGTTCCTTCATTGGTTTCAGATCAACGTTCTGGGAAACATCAACGAACCGTTTCTGTCGACAAATCGCTTTGATGTGTCGTTCTATTCCACGCAGCCGCGCTACCGGCTCGAACTCGCCATAGCAGGTGAAATATACAGGCTCAGTGGCGTCGCTTTTTCGTAGTTCGGGGACGGTGTTCAACAATATTATGTGCTTTAAAAACAGTTCGATTTGTGCAAGAGAGCCGGCACTGCAGAACCGCTCCCCCTTCTTTAGTCGCCTTTTATGACTCACCCTGGAAGCAGTGTATAATATATCGTGTCTGTATAACTGACTGTGTAACCTAAGTTGGCCTGCAGGTAATAAGTTGTCCTATCTGCCAAGAAACTAATAATCAACTAATCACGAGACAGTAAATTGTGGAGAACACAAATAAGTTCCAGTGATGCTGTTCGACTTAGCGAGATATAAGACAGATACAAGATACGAGACGAGATATATCGACTTAGAGAGATATGATGCCAAATTTCTTAAATTTGACGTAAAAAGTATTAAGAAAGAAGCCTAAGTACAGGTAGGCCTACATGTAATTTGCTGAAAGATATTTGTTATTTTTTTTTTATATAAGATATTTATATTTTTTTGAACATTAAAGTTTTTGGAAAAAGGTCCGTCCCTCAGATTGTTGAAATCATGCTTTCAGAGCAAAGAAGTGAGGTTTGATAATCAGATCGCAGGATATTCAATCTAAGATCAACCTTCAATTCAACAATAACCTTTGTGATGTTCAAAAATCGATCAAAGATCATTGTCTTAAAGTCTCCATTGAACCCGAGTAGGCCCACTAATGAAACCCTAGACACTCGCTGCAAATTGTACTGGCAAGAATTCAATTACATGTGGGCGTCAATATATTTGAACCCTTGAATATGATTCAACTTGCTTTATTGAGAATCAGGCCTCGTACGTAATAAGATTCTTGACAGAAGCCGGATTGCTATCATTTGTCTTCACATCGAGATACCACCGCCAGCGGCGACGGTGAATTCAATTTTGGTGTTAATTTAGGTGTGTGACAAAATCAAGTACATGTAAGATCTATAGAGGAGGCGATAGGGTGTGGATGCATGTTATGTACATGTAATTGTAGGCTACACGTAAGCATTACATGCTTATACATATTGAATTACTAAAAATTCAAAATAACAGCGTTTTCGTAGCTTGTAATCGGCCTAGTAAGTGTTAGTAAGAATTTTGCAACATACGACTCTGTTGCCTCCTTCAATTTATTACAATTGCAACTTATGCATATGTTGCTACACAGCAGCGTATAGTGAGAGAAGGACGGATAGGGCAGCGGCACCTAGGCCCCTTCTTCTAAGGACGCCCAGGAAGGCCCTAAGGGGGCACCAAGTGGGACCCCAAGCGAGGCACTAGTAAATAAATTCCGATACGCAGTTTTTGTACGCTGGCGTTTATTACAATTTAAAACTATTTTCACATTCTAAAATTAATACAATACGCGTTGGCTAAGTTGAATGTTGTTTTTATTGCGACTTTGTGCTCGAATCCCAGCCTTCTTTACAAAATTAAGTGTTCTTCCTAATATGCTGTATTTGACCTATATATGCGTTCAGTCGATACTCGTGCCTCCTATCATGTGCCTCGCTGCGTGTAACCTATTTGTACACTGATCTATCCCAGGGGGATCTTGACAGTATAATGTATCTATGCCGGTATTTATTTCCGCTGTCGCCGATTTCCTCCACAGACCCTTGCATCCTAAGTGATGAATACTGTTGCCTTGAGACTCCAAATCTGTTCGAATCTTTTAATCTCGATGCCACCGCAAAAGTTCGCGCATGAAAATCTGCATTAGCCAGTTTATTCGGAATAAGACGGATCGATGTATAGGAGTTGGTTTGTAATTGCCTCGCGGCGTCTGTTGGCGGTAGCCCTGAACTCGGCAACATTGATTTGAATTTCAATTTGCGAGAAAAAAACTGAATTGCGATGAGGTCGAAAATGATGGACGAGCGAGAGAATGGGAAATCAAGAGAAATCTATGGATGATCAGACGTTCAGAAAATCTAGCCACTCTGGAGATACATGTCTCTTCTGAATTAGTTATGATATCCCGTGCGCAACCATTCAATTATTGCAAATTATATTTATTCTTTGTATAATTATATGCGAGTCTATCTCATGCGATTTAGATGCCGTAGAATAAATAATGTTATTGGCATACACTGCAATGGTATCAAACTTTACTCAAGAGCAGGCTAAAATTTATACACGCATGTCGTACTATTAAACCTGCAATTGATTTTGTCTTTTCATCGTTGCAATAAATTTTCAGGTTGGCACTTCCGAGTTAAGAGATCGCTCCTCTATAACACGGTTAACATCTAATCAGTTAATAGACGCCGCTTTAACCCCTGCAGTATGAGAAACAACAATTGATTTGCAGTCCAGAGCTCGCCTTGTGTGTCGTAGGAAGCGACAAAAGGAGGAGCCATTCTTTGATTGACTCCGAGACACTGAACCGGGTTGTACAATGTTGCAGATTCTCATCAAACCTTCGCTAGACACGGCTTTAATGTGGACCTTAACATTTCCATCTAGAACTGCACATTCCGTGCAAAACTGCCAAATCAAATACGCTCCGGTTCTGTCCATCGTGCGAGTCCGCGCCGGTGCCGAGAAGCTAATATATGATTAGTTTTCGCCCAGTCGATCGGACGCCCAGTCGATCGGACGCCCAGTCGATCGGGTCCTGATTGAATCCCGATATTGGGCTCCGGACGGATTGCGGGTTTTATATTGAATCGTTCTCGCTCGATTGTCCTAATGACTAATTAGTCGGAGAAGGCACGCGGCGGGCCTGTCAACAGCACGGGCCTACTGTCGTCACGCTAGGGCGCCGATGAGATTTCGATTTGAGGGAGAAAAGGGGTATGAAGTTAATGGCTATGCCAGGATCTGGGCTTCATGCGAACGTAAAATGGAGTTGATACGAAAATTGAACGAATGTACAATTGCGCAGTGCGTATCAAATCGCATCAATATCAAACGCAGTGTGCATCAAAAAAGAAGATGAAATAGTATTAAAAGTATGTCAAATGCACGCAAATCGGAATGTAGGTCATAGTAAATCCAAGATGTGAAGGTAAATAATGTATGCTAAGGATACAGTCCCATGCAGATGACGAAAGTGCAATTATGAAAGTGTATTTCTGCGTCCACGGCAGTAGCAAGAGATTCATCAAGTCACACATACCGTAGTCACTGATTTTGATCTGCAATACCGTGATAGCGATGCAAGCTGCATAACAATGGTCCTACATGGTTGCAATCAAAATAGCAATTGATATGACACTTTCATCTTTAAGATTTTAGAGCCTTTTAATGTATGTGAGGAAGTTGTAACATTTTGTTTAGATGGATGGTCGCTGACACTCAAATTGTAAAAGCACGAAAATGTCAAAAGTTTAGCTGGTATACTGTTAAAGGCAACTGTTAAAATGACAAGATTCCAAGTGGTGCAGACGTACTGCTGACTCCCCAATGCTTGCATTATCCATCGCCGTTTATAGGGATCCGACAAGGGAGGAAAGAATCGGCTGGTGTTTTTTGGACGTCATAGCCTGTGTCCCGAGCGATATTAATGTCAACCGATATCGGAGGGTAATTGGGTGCCGCTCTCTCGTGCCGCAGCTGTTTCTCGCACGATTTAACGTCACACACCATCGATGGGTTTATTTTTGTAGAGAAGCCTCGATATTTTAGAGAGCGCGGTGTGAGGGTAGGATTTTTTGAGAAACGCTTGGCGACGCCATTCCCGCAAGAAGCCTACAGCGAAAAATACGTTTCTCTGTTTCTGATCAGGATAATGAAGTCAAAGAGATTATGACGCGAGGATGAGACGGATAAGATAAAGTTGGGGACTGGTGTCCTTGGCTGCAAATGGCCTACCCCTGCGTAAAGCGGCCACAAAACTCGAGTGTGTGATGTTTCAGACGTGGTTCGTGAGGACAGCGGAAACTACACGTGTGAGGTGCGCGGTTCTCACTCGGTCATACTGGCGCAGGTCGTGCATCACGTCTTCGTCAGAGGTGAACCCCTGCATTCCGGGCCATTTAACTTGCCGCCTTCTTTCAAGGTCTTTGTTGTCTATTCCGTTAATGTTCATATTTTTATTCTCAGACGCTTGCGCCCTTGTGAAGACTGCAGCTGAAGCTGGACTTTTAAGCCTGGTGTCCGGATGCCCTTGCTTATATTTAATATAAATAATTCTATATAATTAATAAATTAATAAATTAATAAATTAATATTTATAATGCCTAAAAATTGATTTATAACTGACTTAGAAAACTGAAACTACAGAGCATACTATTAGTAACTTAATATACATTATTTCATTTTTATTCAGTCAAATTCTTTCCTTATTTTCTCGCAGCGCCCGTAGAAAGCGTCATTCTCTCTGGCGACACCGGTTCCCTGCCCTCTCACTTTCACCGCGCCCCCACCGGGTCCCCCTCCGTTCTGAAACTCGTGGAGAACCATCCGAGCAGCCTGCGCTGTTTGGCGGTGGGGGGGTACCCGCCCCCCACTGTCGAGCTGCACATCGGCAGGCGTGACGTAACGACTCAATTTACGCTCAGCAGCAGTGCAAGGGTTGCGGGCGAACGAGGTGAGTGACCGGGTCGAGACCTGCGGGACATTTGCCGTTTGTGCACAGGATGAAAAACAATGTATCCACTAAACCCTGACTGACTAAGCCACAACCCCGTGTAGCAGCTAGCGACACTTGTGTGTTGACAGCCTTGCTGAAGGGCCTGCAACGCATTTTTTTGTAGTTGCCTGCGCGGGTCCTCTGAACTCTTAAGGTAAAGTTACATTGAATCATCAGAAGACCTTGCCACTGGGCCTACACCACAGCGCCTCGCATGTTTAGTATTGTCGATTATATTTCTTGCGATCGTTGATTTTGTTCACCAGGTATTTCATGCTGTGTAAACTACTCTAGTGGAAAATAAAAAGGCTTTCATTGATTTATTAGCACATGTCCGCCACGATCAAAGAATTGGTCTACAATAAATCTGCCATAGGCCTAAACTATATTGAACGTAGTCCAAATTCTTGGCAGGGTTGCGACTGATGACCTGATGTAACTCAAGCATAAGGGACTACTAAAACAAATCTCGCCGCATTTCCGTCCTCCTGCTCTATGCGCGGCAGGGTTGCGACTGGTGACCCAGCACACGGACCGCTGGACAAACAGCTACCAGGCGCGATCTAGCGACGACGGGGCCTGGCTGCAGTGTTCCGTAACCGTGCCAGGCCTGGCGCCTGTCGTACAGCTGACGAAACTAGACATCGACTGTAAGGGTCCCTTTCAGCCATGCATATTTGCATGCAAATGCGCTAAGGCCGTTGACGACCGTTGTCATGACAACGATTTCCTTAACTGGGTCTTATGAACGGCTTGCATAAAACTCAGTTAAGGACATTCAACAATATAATTTTCTTAACATCGTTGCAAGCAAAATTTCATGCAAAATTGCATGTAAAATTGCATGCAAAATATACATGCTTGAAAGAGACACTAAGCCTCACTGTCAAATGGTAAAAATTAATAATATGGATGGGTTTAAAGTTCGTTGCAGCGTCCGAGGGCTTCAGTTGATGAGGGCGACTTATTTGGTGGAGAATTAGAATGAATTTGATACAGTCAATGCACTTTCACAATTTTTAAATGTTTGACTATAAGCATTTTTACCATTTTTACATTACGCAATTTAACCATATTCTACATAACGTAGAATATGGTTAAATTGCGTAATGTAAAAATGTACACAATTTTATATTTGACAGAATTTAATATGTCAAATATTAAATTGTGAAATATATAAAGAGTGTTGTTTACAATCTCATGTTATCGTTTGTTAGATTCTCCCAAGGTCACGTGTCGATCTACAGAATGTGATATCGGTGATATTGATGTGTCCCTGACCTGTGAGGTCAAGGCCAAACCAAAGGTCACCACCGTGTTCTGGATACTCAGCGAATCAGGCACGACCCTCATGCAGGGGGAGGTGATCGACGACTATTGGTCCGTCATAAAGGTCTTCTTCTGCTTCTTCTTTTTTGTTCTTAGGTGTTGATTGATTCGGTGCGGGTTTTAGGTGATATTTTTATCACGTTGAAAGACGTTAAGCAAATGTTATTTTGATAATATGAGACATGGCCAGCGGTTTTTTTTCTTTATAGTAATATATTTTAGAATATTGAAAATATCCTGTGTGTATATGAGTGTTCAACAATAGGCCGTGGGGTGTAAAATTATTTAGTTTTGTGGCTCGAAATAATTCCTTGGCATTTTTTAAGGCTGTTCTCTCATTATATGCAAATTATTGTTCTAAATAGTGAGTGACGCTAAAAATAATGATTTCATGCTAATTGTAGGCCTAATTTCAAAAATGCAGGCGTAGCATTGCGCGTGAAAATAAAATAATAGCGTGGCGTAGGGCTACGCGGTTTGTAAAGGCTTAGCTGTTGCACTGCACCTGTTTTAGAAGAGGCAGGCGTAACGCTACGCACGTTTCATCAGGGCCTAACTTAACTCCGATGCCCTTTATCGTTTTATAATGAGCAGACACAGATAGACAAGTTCATGAAGAGAACCAAAAGACTAAAAGAATAAATTTGACACTCGACCATGAGTTACAATATACGTTATAGAGAATGTTTTCAATATTGTTCAGTATGTAACCATACGTTTTACGAAGGCCGTAATTGACATTCGGTGCAAAACAGGCGTCGAAATTCGCCGACGTCGACTTCTTTCGGTTCTCCTTATGCGAATGAATTCTGAGAGTCAATGAATGGCCTACGATTCCAATTATTATGTGAGATTATGACGGTCTCATTAGCGTCGCTGGCTTGAGTGCAACGGGGTCTTATATTTGAGATGAGAGTCTCACGAAGAGCTTTCTGCCCTGAAAGCGCAAATTGTGAAGCACAAAAGAGTAGTCTTATTTCAAATCAAGCAACGTAATTTTGGCGCAAATTATCTTTTATTTATCCCGCGATGCAAAATTGCCACTTTTGAATTATTCAAAATATTCTGGAATACAAAACCTGTTCCTTTGCGTGAGGGCAGCTTACATGTCTCTTCCATAAAAAGGGTTGACCCCCAAAAAGGGTTAGCCCAAAAATAGCATCAAAATTAAGATAACCATGCTGCAACCGTCGATCTAAATGAGATTTTGCAACATTTTATTGTTAGTTTGATGTTTCTGCCATGAGGTGAATAAAGTTGCTTTTTTATCAGAACTTTATAAACAAGCGAATAAAGTCACGCACATAATTGAATAAATTTGGTATTATTTCGTATATTACACATAATGTTATAATGCATAATATAATGATGTTTTCAAATTAAAAGCTGTGATCTATCGTAAATAAACACTAAAAGCGCGTCACACGATCATAATGCTGTTTAAACTGCCGGGTCCCATATTTGAGACGCCGGATACTACGTGCAATAATAGCAATAATTACAATATTGGGTCTAAAGTCCGTTTCGGCGTCCGATGACGTCATCAGGGACCACTGGACCAGAGATGCCAGGTCCCATATTTGAGGTGGGGGGTCTGACACGCTGCTGGACTCGGCACACTTGAACCACTGGTTCCTACGACAAAATTTAATCCGTTTAATGTCCGTTTTGAATGAATAGCATCGGCGTGACGGCGTGGTGGAGGCTCAGCTGTACATGCGGCGCGCGCTGCACGACTCGTTCCGCAAATATACGATCGTCGCAGAGAACAGTGTCGCCATCTCGCGAGGGGAAGCGCATCTGCTGCAAAGTAATCGTATGTTTTAATCCCTAGTCGGATATTTAGGCTAAAATTCACTTTGTGACTCTGCGACTGCGACTTCGCGACTTTGCGACTTTGCTTAGCAAAGCATCCACTCCAGCCTCCTTCTCGACACGCAGCGAGCCTCGACGAGTCTGCCTGGCATGGCGCTATTTTGAAGCCCTTTTCATCTTTTTTTACTATAATGCAGCAAATTAGACCAATGAAGTATTAAATACAAGTATTCTGTAGGGCGTTGTGAAAACAGAATACGGGTGTTGGAGCTTTATACAATCCCCACACACCTCTTAGGGCTGGGTTCGGCTGGGATAAGGTTAGAACATCTCAGTTTGTTAACTGTTTGATTGAGTTAAGGCGTCGGACTTCGAGTCCAGAGGACCAGGGTTCAAGTCCCCGCGCTGGCAACTATGAAACCATGACGCTACAGGCCCTTCAGCAAGGTTGTTAAACACACAAGTGTCGCTAGCTGCTAACCCAGTGCCAGATAACTATTTATTTGGTTGGCGTCAGGAAGGGCATCCGGCCATAAAAACACAGCTCCAGCAGTTCTCCTCAGGGCGCAAAACGTCTAACCCGTGTGAAAACATGGATATGAGCATACTGGACATCAAAGGAGGTTAGTTTAGTCAGTTAACTATTTTAATTGACAGATGAATGGAAGTATTGGCTTGTATGAAGCTCTACCAGATTATATTATTCACCAGCGGGTCTCATCCAAAGACTTCAGAACAAGAATAGGACCTCGGCGACGTTGGCAAAAATGAATAACTACTGCCGCGTTACCACTCACAGTAAATATATGTAACGGCAGGACTAAAATATTTAAATATTGCAGAAGCTTCGTGATCAGTATTATATTTTATGCTTCACGTTCGATACAAAAACTCTCTAAATGTGAATTTGTATAACAGCTCTATTCTAATCACTCCCTGTAGGCCGAGGAACAAAGAATTGGCTTTCAGCCCAGAGCCTCTCGGGCAAGTCGTAAAAGGCAACTAAAGAAGGGGGAGCGGTTCTGTGCGGGCTCCCTTGCACAGAACTAAAGTACAAAAAACATAAAAAACTATTCTAATCTTCTAATTTCTATTTGATCATCAACATTGAGCACTAATTCGAACTTGTTTAAATTCTCTCTCAGATTCCAAATCTTCCGCCAAGCTGCCCTTATCCGACGCAGCCGCCGCGGCGCCCGAACACGTGGCTGCCGAGCGCGTTGCATCTCGGGACATCGGGCAGAAGAGTGCCAAACACGCCAAGAACACCGCTGCTGTGACGTCATTGCCTAGGCCGGTTACGACGGCGCTCGGGCGACGGAGATCAAACTGTGAAAGTCGATTGACAGTTTCGGGTTTGGTTTTGTTGGCGCTGCAGTTGATATTTGTCGAAGGGCTGAGTTATAACAGCCGGACAGGCATGACATTGTGATTAATGTTTTTGTTATATTTGTGATTTGGGGGGGGGGGGGGAGAGAGAGTTAGATAGG
>JAQIWG010006205.1:0-13568 GCA_034695025.1 Chamaedrilus cognettii | reverse complement strand
CCCCCCCCCCCCCCCCCGCTCGCGAATTCTGCTCGGAACGAAATATAATCGTCCCGGCGGCTGAAAACAACATTGCGTTGCTAAAAATCGTGAAGAAAAGAGTAAGCTCAGCCCAAAAATGTGTAGCTAAAAATCCTTTAAAAATCCTTAGATAAAGGTCTGTCTTATTCGGATCGCTTGGTAACCTCGTCTGGTACCGTACGACCATGACGTCTGAAGACACGTCGTCATCACGTGTCATTGTTTTCCCATCATCATCGTCTTGTGTCCTCAGATCTCTCGACGTCATGGTATCGCCTCAAGACGAAATAATGCTTGATTGTTGGAAGGCCCTTTAGTTATATTCAGTGCAAGGCTTATCATTCAATGATGTTACTACAGCAAGGCCTTAATCCTATGCTAAAGATAACGATGGCATGGTACAAGTGACAAACGCTTGATTAATGCAACCGAGTGACATCGATGCTTGTTTCATTGGATGTCAAAAGCCCTCTAAACGTCTAATGTAAACGCTGGTCTTAAGTGTTATCATTGAACCTGGCACCTTAATGCGACTATCGCACAACATAGCCTGCAGCCGGGTGTTCCACTGAAGCGCACTATTCAATAGACCCTTGTTGTTTGAAGATCTTGGGCCTCTTCAAGTTGGCTACACTTTATGTTCTTTAAAATCATTTCTTTAACCAAATCCGACAAGAATATTACGAGATACAGGCTAAAGCAAACAAATCGCGTATTTAAAATTTCAACACTTATTATTGTCGTTATTCATCATTGAATTACAAACATCATCTACATGTATTTCACGTGCAATATTTGGCATATCTTTCATTTGGAGTAAATTTTATTTCACTACAACCTAACTACAATTGGTTATTACCACAGATTCTCCGCCTCAAAACATAGAATGTGTTTAGAATGAACAGAAGGTTAAAATATACCGACATTTTGAGAATCACGTTAACCCTATAGGGCTTAATATCGCCGCTACGTGTTCACCATAATGTCGCATCTGAAATAGCTTTCGAATCACCTTTCTTAGTGCGCGGCACTTCGTAGGGCTTAGAATAAAAGAACAGCGCTAAAAAATTGATCGGTTAGCCCTAATACGGTCTGTTGTTACAAATTGCAACCACCTCTCTGCTGAAACGCGATAAACCATGAAAAATGATGACGGCTGTGCTCGAGCCGACGGCTGTGCTTGAGCCGACGGCTGCTGCGGCTGCTGCAAATGTCTTCAGCAACTTTGTATTTGTGTAACTGCAGGCTAGATCTGCAGCGGCGGTGGAGGCATGTGCTTTTGACAGTGGAACACGGGTCACTTCCAGATTGCATCAGTAAGCCTAGGATAGCGGTTGTAGACTTTTACCCAGGGGAGAGGTGATTGCTCTCTTTGCACACAAAATTGGGGTTAAATTAAGCAAAAAGCCTCACAACCATCATCATTAGGAGTAAAATTATCGAGGGGGGGGGTTGTTTAACTGACCATTTCGGGTAGTGATGCATGTTAATTCCGATGCTCCCGTAAAATCAATATTATGATAGCGGCGCCCCTGACCAGTGACCATTGTTACTGTACACGACAAGCTGACGTCAGACAGACACTGGAGAGTGTCCACGCTTTCTACATCTACGTCATCGTTAGTTTCTGTGGCTAACGGCCGACATATCAGCAGGAATAATAACATTCCCCTGATATCGATCTAAAGATCACTGACGTCGAGAACTGGGACGACGTTAGGATAGGCGCTAATTAGCTCGCGTCAATGATCATCACGAGTTTTGCACTTTTCTTGCCTCTGTGCAGGCTGTGTGCGCACATGATGTGGGGCATTGTAATCTGCGTCACTTATACTCGCGCGGTAATTAGGACATCGGCACGCAGTCCTCAGTATCGACCCTCGTGTTCTGGAGTTATGCGGACACGACGTGCGTGTTTCAATTCAATCCAAAACGTCAAGAATAAGCCACGCGCGTGTAGCTGCAGAAAAAGTACAACAAGGGTCTATTCAGTTTGGCAGTGGTATAAGCGCAAGATCTCACGATGTCATTGTCGCCGCCGCATCTATGTACATTGATATTTTGTCTCTGAAGATTTGTCTGACGCTTCGCTCGCGATAATTTTCTCATGATTATTTGGAGCAATTGTTTTGCGGCTAAACAAAATTCTTAGCGAAAACCTCCAGGATACTATAATGCCAGCTATCTTGATGACGTACTGGTGTATTAGCCGACTAGCCTACAGGCGCACATAGTAGTGTAATTAACGTTGAGCAGTCCAGGTCGCGAAAGCAACAACCGATAGCGCAGTTGGCGGCTAGCTGTTGCTGTTTCAAACAACTAATTGTAATTTGTAGAGAATTTTTTCAATTAGTTGTCCACGGTTAGATTAGGATCAGCCTGTTAGGTTTAAATTTGATCAGTTGTTCTTAGGTTTGGATTAAGATTATGATAGTTTTCTTCCTCCTTCCATATTCCATTGAGCAGCAGTTCAGTCTAGGTTTCGTTTAGTACAAATTTGCCCGGATTGTAAAAAAAAGCTACATGGCCTTATAGCAGCGTCAACTGCGCTGCGGCTAAGTGTTCGTGCGTCAAGATCTCCTCTGACAATATCTAGACATGGCGATATTCATTTTATTTATAGGCTAAGATCTTTTTTCGCGATTGTACATGTAATGATGACATCGGACTACACGCCAATGGACCAATGAGCCAAATACTAGACTGTATGCGACCGATCGTCGTGATCTAAAAATAACGTGGTCAGAAGAGAAACCTATAATGTGTTCCTTCGGAACCTGTTTCAAATTCCACTCTCACCCTACCCCGTGGTTCTGCTGGATGTGAATTGAACAAAACCCATCAACGCTCGATTAGCCTAGCTATTTTGTGTTATTGAACAACACATACTAATCCTCGACTACTTTGTGTTAATTGCACCAAGCTTATTAACCCTCGCCTACTTTGTGTTAATTAAACAAAAGTCTATCAACGCTTGACTACCTTGTGCCCCAATTGAACAAAACCTATTAACACTCAACTACTTTGTGTGATTAAACAAAGTCATTTAACACTCAATTAACTACTTTGGGTCAATTGAAAAAGCCTATTAGCGCTCGACTACCTTGCGTTAATCAAACAAAGCCTACTAACTCTTGAATACTTCGTGTTAATTGAACAATTAAAGCAAATGCTTGACTACTTTGTGTTGAACAAAGCTCATTAACACACGCCTACTTTGTATTGACTAAGACTCTTAGAGCTCGGCTATAGGCCTACTATGTGCTACAGACGCGTCGGTGCGTACTACTACGCGCGACTACTGTCAGACGGAGTACTTCAACGCGTCGTGTCCTCGCGACCACGTCGTCCTCGTCCTCAGGGCGCAGTACGGTCGCATGCGCAGCGGACGCTGCTTCAAAGTCAGCTACGGCTCCATCGGCTGCTCCGTGGATGTGCAGGCAGGGAGTTTTCTACTCCCCCCTCCCCCCGCCTCCCAACTCAGGGGAGATTCTACGATGTAGATGAGAGGGGATGAATCCCCGCCCCCTATCTCTCACCAGCATGGCAATTCAAGCTTTATCAATGCAACAGTGAGAAAATAAACGAAATAAGTAAAATAAGTAAAAGCAAGACGATCATCCACGGTCCACCAGCACGAATCATACCCCTACCAAAGGAAAAAGCTTCGGTGAGTCCCTGGTCGTCACTAAGTCTTGTGCAAGGAAAAATCAGGAATCATACCCCCGTCAAAAACTTATAGAATCGACGGGATTTATTGCAAGCACATCCGTCTCCGGATATCCCTCTTCCCCCCTAATGGGGGTACATGCACCCAGCCCCTATCTGTAAATATTCCCCCAACGGGGGTAACTTTGGTAACGCCTACGTCTCAGTAGGATGTATAAGAGAGGTTACTCGCTTCCTCGCCCGCTCGCCGGTTGTGAGGTCAGCAGCGGAGAGAACGAATCTTAGATCGCACACCCCCGTCGCCCTCCCTCCCCCCGTTTTGTTTGGAAAGACAAATGCTTCTTTCTTTGGATTTCAGACACCGACTCCGACAAATAACACGAGCAGCCATATATCACAATATAAACAAATAATACAAATAGCCAAAGAGCCTATCACAATCCAGACAAATATAACACAAGCACCATGACCTGAACCATGATCTAACACAATTACCATGATCTTTAAGTTCTCAGTACACTGCGTGCGTCCAGTCTGTGCTGCACGGGCGCTGCTCGGGCCAGGCGCAGTGCGCGGTGCACACGATGGACCCTGCCCTGCACCAGGCCGAGCCGTGCCCCAGGGAGCTGGCCGTCTTCCTCGAGGCGACCTACCAGTGCGTGCCAGGTTGGTCGACAGATTCTTTTTAATTTATAATTTAAGAACCCTGTGTAGTAACGAAGACTATTACTATCCGGTTCTGTGTGTAAGAGAGCCGCAGCAGAATCGCTCCCCTTTCTTTAGTCGCCTTTGACGACTCACCCGGAGAGCTCTGGGCTGCAAGTGTATTCTTTGTTCTTCGACTCGCTGGGGTAAAATCTGTCGACAGAGGTGGCTGCTTGTGTTATTTTAGTACGCTGTGGGGTCGTGAAGGCTTGGTGTTTTCCCGTCTTAGGCCTAATTGTTTTTAATTTTACATTTGCATTTCGGCATAAACAATGATAATAATAATACAGGCGAACTTCTTGAGCGCCATATCGTTGTGTCAACTGCTACTGGCGCGCTTTCACAAATTTACAGTTCAATTCGCACTACCATAACACGAATCATTATGCAATGTTAAAAATAAGGTTCAGTTAGAAGAGCTCAGGGCATATGATTCAGAGAACAGTGCAGTTTTCTGCTTAATTTTGAACGAGTCTAGTGGTTGGGGCTTGATTGACCACCAAAGGAACAGCGGTTACCGGTCTCGCAAATATAGAGTAAACTTTGCTAAAACTTAAAAAGGGAAAATAAATGCTCTAACATCATTTTTTCACGTATTATGCAGCAGGCTACCTTATTGATAGCCTAGTAGCCTGTTGTAAAATTGCACTGCGAAACTGTGAAAAAAGGTGACATACCATATTTGGTGCATGAAGTGTTTCCTTATGGCTGACCCCTAAAATGTTCGGTTAAACAAGGTGTCGGATTAACTTAAGCCCTTAAGCTAACTGTTGCTGCACATGCAGTGGCGGCAGGCAGTAGGCAGCAGTGTCAGGCCCAAGGCTACGTTTTGCTCCAGTCCTTCCCCGGCTACATCACCAGTGACGTGACGTCAGACCGTCACTACGGCTCGACGGAGTGTCCCTGGCGCGTCCTCGCCTTACCAGGCCAGTATGGTTGCCAGACGTCCCTTGTTTAAGAGACGTCCCTTAAGCCTCGGGTACATTGGTTCTTCCGCCTGTCGTCCGGGTGTCGTCAGCCCTATCATTGGCATTATGCGTGATGACGCGTCATCACGCATAATGCACAGTGTTAGGGCTGACAACACCCAGACGACACCCGGATGACAGGCGGGAGAACCAATGTAACTCGGGCTTTAAGGTGTGCTTTTACATTGGGTCGTCAGAGCTGTTCTTCCGGCCGTCTTCCATGGGAAGGAGTCGTCATGATGCGTCCTGCGGGAAGACGGGTCTCCGGGACGACGCGTGCGTCTTCGCGTCGTCTTCCCAGTAACCACCATGTGCCGAGATCAGAGACGACATAGAGGATGATGGTGAGATGGATGTGTGGAGTGTCGTTAAAGAACAAGTGTCGAAGCAAAGATTGGAGAAAAAGGCTTGGTGTCGTATGTTTTAACGGACCTGATGAGAATTAGGGGAAGACTGAGATGGATCGGACGTCTGAAACGGATGAATGAGGAAGGTTGGGGTATCAGCATGTAGCTATATTGCTGTGGTGGGTAAAGTCGGGAAGCGGAGAAAGACGAAAACGTAAAAGATGCATATAACCACGCTTACACAAAGACGCATCTTGCAGCATGACGCGTCGTCACTGAAGACTACTTTGTTCACATCAGATCTTGCGACTGGATTTCGGGTGTCTTGCGGGAAGAGTTCTTCCGGGAAGACAGGCCTGACGACCCAATTTGAAACCATCTTTATTTCAGACTATTTTTCTCGTGCCTCTCGTGAAGGGCAAAAGGAATTTGTCCCTTATTTGAGCCCTAGTCTAAGTTTCAATTAGGCGATTACAATAAAACTGTGGTCACTGAAAAATTAGTAATTTCTAGGTAAAATAATTATATTACATTTAATACCAGTTTTATGCAATATATTATGTTGTGTGTTATTTAATCGTACTTGAATCTCTGAAGAAAATGTACTTGTCAAATATAGTATGAAGACAAGACATATTAAACTAAGACAAGAATTCTTCCGCGATGATTACCCTGTGCTTTGACCCGCCCAGTGGTGACGTCACCACTCACCAGTGCTTTTATCTTCAATATTATATTATTATAATCGGGTGGTTAGTTTTTTTTAAATGTCAAAGGCTTTCTTTGTCTTGTTGCTTGTCATTTCACTTTGTATATTTTTGAATTGTTGGTTTATTTCAGTGTCTTTAAAATAAAATAAATAGTGGGGGAGACTGGGGCACAGTGGAACACTTTTCAGATATTGCCCCATCAAGAAGCAAATAAAAAGTTTCAATTATTAAGGCTCATTTCTTATTACAATGGTATCTTAGGCACAACTAAGCGTCAAATTTTATCAAAGAAATCAAGTAATTTTTCTGAAAAGTGCGATATTTCAATGGTTACCAAAGTGTTCCACTTTGCCCCATGGCGGGGCACAGTGGAATACAAGCCGGGATACATTGGAACATGGTATGAAAACCGTTACGTCAATGCAATACAGCTACGTTCTTCAGTGAGCTTCAGTTCAATGTACAAGTCTATTCTGCAGCGCACCCTGCTAGGTCAATAGGCCGACCTAGGCTACAGTATCTCCATTTAGTATCTTTACAGTATCTCCAGTACAGCCATTTATTGGCGTAGTCTGTCTTTCACGATATAATTTACTCTAAGAAATTTAATTGTCACTGTCACTATTCCAGCAGTTTAGACACTCAAGGTAATTCAGTCGTGCGCATACAACACACACACCCAGCAGTCAAACCAGTCTTATTTATCCTCCAGATCCCCATCTGTGCCATAGACACCATGGCAAACGCAGCATGGATATCCGTTTCCGACGCAGAAGCTTTTCTAATTTTGTTCCTTTCCAGCTTATTTCGATTCAATTTTGTCATAATTCTACTGCAAGTTTTAATGGTTGCTTTTTCCTTTTCTTGCCTTGCGATTGATTTTCCTTTTCCAGCTTCCTTTGTCTCCTTCTTCGCTGCTGGAGCCTCTAATTCTCTTGCGGCCTTGACGCGCGTGTCAATCAAAATGCTTGTTGCAGCTCTTTTTCTTCCTCGAGATGCTTTACAGGCGCCAGCTTTTGGAAACGATTTAATTACTTCTGGTGTGACCATTATATCAAATGGGACAGCACTTGTGATATACACTGTGAAATTGCATTGTCCTCAGTTGACGATATCTTCGTAGGCCTCCGTGAAGTAGGACTGCCCACCCCTGGACCTTCAGAGACTGTTTTCATGACTGTGGTAAGCCTGCCCTCTTCAAAACCCTGTGGTACGGTGTTGACCCTTGAAGTACCCTATGCTGCATCATCGGACGCTGTCTTCGCACCTGATGTACCTTCCCCTAACCCCTCAGATGATGTCCTCTCATTCGAATATCATGTTCTTGTTTTGCATCAAAAGGCTACAACCTCCTATAGGTCTATGCCTAAAGCACATTTAACGCTTTAGCTAGGCGGATGCCCACTGCGCTGCAGAATATGGGGCACAGTGAAACACGATCCACTGTGCCCCGGTGTTTTTGTTCCACTGTTCCCCACATGGTAAGCATTGAGTAGAATGTTCGTTTATCGATGATAACAATGCGCTGATGCACAGCAAGTTAGATCTATCAAAGGCTAAAGGGTTAAACTATCGAGTCAAAAATCGCTGCATTAGATGAACAGACAAATGAGTATTCTGCAAGAATTACAAGAATGGTTGAAAACATTTGTGTGATGGGCGAAATTTTATACTTGACGAGCGTTCAGCGGTCTTCTGGACTACATTGAAACTTTTTAACAAAGATGCTGAGGCAGAAAAGTACTTCCGTTTGCAGGAAACGAAAATCGCTAATTTCAAACGGTTCGTCTGCTACTTTGTTTGTTTCACTCTACCCCGTGTTCCACTGTGCCCCAGTCTCCCATACACAGGTATGTACCGAACATTAATGTAGTTTTTTGGTGAAAATTTTGACTCGTGCATGCTCAGTTTTCGCTGTCCCTTGATTGAATCTGATTGAATAATGAAGCGACTCTGGCGACCCTGCAGGCCAGCGCATCCGCATCACGCAGCGCGCATTCGCCGGTTTACGATCGCCGCCAGAGGGCCACGACAGAAAATTTACCGATTCCCCGGACTGCTATGAAGTGGGCCTGGTCACGGAGGATTTGGTAGAGGGAGAATCTCAAACCGGAAGTCTCGCTGGGTTTGGTCTGGGCGCGGATAGGGGGAGTTCTTTGAGGGCGTGTGCTAGGATGGATGGTGAGGAGAAGGGAGGAAGGAATGCGACTGTGCTGATGTATCTATCGGCTGGGTTCAGTGTGATCATTCGATTTCATTCAAAGTCGACACTGAGTGGACTCACGCCGCTACTCATGATGTATGAAGGTTGGTCAAATGATCATTGGACTGGTTGATTAAAGAATGCAGGCTTATTTAGGCGAAGCATTGTGGCCGTGTGATCTAAGTTGCGGACTTGGGATTGCGAGTGTGGCAGAGAGTCGGGTCGGTCCAGCGGCGGAAAGGATTTCGAGTCACTTCGTGCACCCTTGGCAAAGGTGCTTAATTTCGTCAGCCCTGCAAATAATTATCCATTAGGGTGGAGTGCAGTAGAGAATTTGAAGTTGTTATGCAGTTTGACATTGTGGTAAATATAGTTATACAGTATCTTTCATAACGATATATAACATCAACGATCGTGTTCAGAGTATTTATGCATTTGTAAAAAATGGATAGACAATTGAGAGATTGGCCCGATAGAATCATTCATTGTACCGTCATAATTCTTTGTGCTTTAGCGTTGAAAGCTGCAGCAAATGTAAGCTTTTTAGTATTTATGATAATGAGTACAACAGGCATTCATAAATAGCAAGTAATTATGATTTTTTTGCTGTGGTTACGGTGAGAAAATGTATTGACATTAGATGTGGGCCAATTGATGCGACAATCAATTGCTACGAAAAAATGTGGTATCTGTTTAATATACTAGACTACTAGTACTTTGCTGCTTAAATTTGTCGCAAAAAGTCAGTTTACTGATGTTATTGTTAAAAGACTACCCTGGTAATTTATAAAACATTTATTCTGAGCTAATGCAGTTTCAAAATAAGTGTTTTATAAATAATTTTCCGTTTTCTGGCTGATTGTGGTGCGTCTAGTTGAGGGCTGTCCAAGACCCCACGCCCCTCACGGGGGCTGGAGCCGCGCGGAGGGGGGCGGTCTCGTGGCTGGCTGCGCCGACCAGCGGGAAACGTGGACGCTCCGCTGTGTCAACAATAACTGGGTCGGGCTGATGCCGAACTGCACCAGTCCAGGTAAGCAAGGCCAGGATTGTATGTGGTACATTTAAAATCAGATTATTATAATAGTATAATTGTAATATTTAGACGTTTCGGCGTCGAAAGACGTCATCGGGACATCCCCTCGTCATTGAAACACCCCTCGTCATGGGGACATCCCCTCGTCATGGGGATATCCCCTCGTCATGGGGACATCCCCTCGTCATGGGGACATCCCCTCGTCATGGGGACATCCCCTCGTCATGGGGACATCCCCTCGTCAAGGGCACCAGGCAGATGTAATTCAGAAAACCCCGACGAGGAGGAAAGTGGCAGAAAAAGCCGGGTCGGTTATTCCATTTGTCCGTCAAGGGAAAAAATGCATCTAGGCGGGAAAAGATGTGTCTTCAGACCAGAAAGAAGGGAGGCAAAGGGAGGCTTGAACAGGAACGTAGTTGGAGAGGAAGTGAGTTCCAAATTGTATAAGTGCTGCAAAACTAAATGAACGACGGCCATTTGCAGAACGAATGTCAAACAGATGCTTGTCAGCGTATAAAGTGAAATTTGTTGTGAATGTCATTGGGTCTTAAGCTAGATTTTAAGGATATGGATAAAATTAGAATTTGTATAAAAGTTAAGGAGATGATATAGTAGGGTCTAGCCTATACATAGCCTACAATATGTTCTTTATTCACCAAATGAATGGTAGAAGAATGCATAGAACAAAATAAGCACAGCACAAAAATAATAAATTAAGAAAATTAGAAACTCTCGTCAATTACCTAAGAACTAGTACGTGTGAAACTAATTGAATGCAATGAACGTTTGAATATTAATAATTTATGGATGACTTTTTGAAAGATGCTGAGCTTAATTGGTTAGCTTAAAGGAGTAACTTAACTCTCTTCTAAAATTTAAAGAAAGCACCATTAAGATCGTGTAGACATGGAAAATTGGAATCAAAATGCGGGAATACGCATAGGCTGGCCTACATGTAGAGCCATTGTAGGCTCTATGTCATTGGAAAGCTAGAGAGGTCAGTCTGACTGTAGCCCCGTTATGTTACATGTAAGTGTAGTTCTTACGGGGCTTTATTGTGGTGCTAAATAATTTGCAAACTCGACTATTTTCACGAAGCTATTCGCAGCGCATTCAACGAGCCAATAAAGTAATATCATAACAATTTTGACAAGTCCGTTGCAATTGTTTCACCTCTTTAGCGCAGCGGTCAAGTTGTGTCCATAGTCAATACAAACCGTATATCAGGAATGTCGACGCCTACTTTAAACTTCGCAGCTGTTGTGGTTCTTGCATGCAGTCGGTAGCTGCCGTGCTGGCAATAGCCGTATGCATGGGAGATTATTGCGAGATTTACAACCATAAACAAGCAATAATGTAACACTTAGTAACACTCGCTACGACCGCCTTCGAACAAATGGAGCCGCCGTCACTTCTCCGGACGAAGGCTCGGGTCAAAGATTCAAAGATAACTGGGCAAGTAGCCTATAGACGTGCCCATGCGCGGATATATAGCAGGCCTGCCGTGGAGATATACGACGAGTTACTTTAACCATCATCGTATTTTATCTCAAGCATCCTGCAGGTGTGATTGAACCGCAGCGGATAAACTTGAATTATCATTCCCTCTAGCCAAGGTCGAAAATCGATTGTAGACTATATATTTATTTCTAGCGGCCCTATGCTATAGCCTACTGGCGTATGTATGTATGTATATTGCACTTTTAACGCATCAAAAATATGTCATGCAAACGGAGATGGAAAAACATCATTTGCTTGAATCGTAGGTGCGGGGTTAGGTCTAGGTCTGTAGGCGTGTAGGTTAGGTCTACATTTACTGCATGGCTTAATTAGGACTACTGTCTTAATATGTTGCCATATGTAGCCTTTGTTGTCCTTTGGAGTACTGGTAGTTGGTTTTATGATCTCGATTGATTTGTCTACCTGGCAGTATACACATAATATGGCTTAACTCGTTCTCAGACTGTATAGCATAATAACTGATACGTCCGCACGCAGATGGTACACGTAGGTTCTACCAATCAAGCCCGCGAGAGTCGGGGGTCACTGAGTTCACTGTGACCTTGGCTAAATGTACGAGAAAAAATACCAGCACTCTTGAAAAATTGAGCGTTCGTTCTGCAGGGGCGGTTCGAGAAGAAATTGTTAGTGGGGCATGGATAAATTCCACTGCGGTCGATACTTTTTCTCTGCGGCGTAGAATTCGCAACCGGGGACGGGGGGTGTTACAAATTTTTCGTCTCGCAACTGCGTTTACTGAACCAAGCTTAAACTTAACTCCGCGGAATAAGTGCGATGACAGCAATGAAATTTCTAAACTATAGGCAACATTCAGCGTACGACAGTAGGGGCATTGTATGTTAAAGTCAGTTTCCTTTTACTTTCATAAAAATTACGCAAAATTTTATTCAGGTATTAAGATTTCAAGAATATTACTTATGGAGCTATAGTTACGTGAAAATTGCGTGGACTCCGTGGGACAGGTACTGTAAAAATCGAACAATAAATATGCCCAACAGTCTATATTTAGAATTACTGTTTAGTGGTTAAAGTAGAAAGCAAGAAGTCCCATATTTATTTTTTTAAAGGCCAACTAAGTTACAATGGCAAAGTAAATGCCTTTTCTTCGCCATTTTTAGGAGTGCGTAACACCTAGTCGGATATTTGAGCGGCTCTGCAGAGCGGCTCTGAGCGGCTCTGCAGAACGGCACTGTAGAACGGCTCTGAGCGGCTCTGAGCGGCTGTGTTATGCAGATCCCTTAACATGGCCTATTGTTAGAAAGTTGGCCTACTGTAAATGTCAATGGTTCTGGTCTTTCGTTGATGGAGCAGGATCCCAATATTATTGAAAGTGCCGGATCTCAGATTCGAGGTGCCGGGTCCCACATTTGAGGTAGCGGGTCCCTAATATGAAGTGCCGGATCTGAGACCCGGCGGGACCCGGCCCACTTCAACCACTGCACCTGCCCAATATGGCAATATATTAGGTAATTTGAGAGTTCCGTTAAACTATGATCTCCCGTACACGATGGTCTCGCCATGTCACTTGAACTTGTGTGGGTGTACGCGTCTGTTAGAGAGAACTGCGAAAGTGTTGAGTTGATTTGTTATTGCTCTCATGCAGGCGGACGGACAGCCGCTCTACGATAGACTGCGGCAATGAAGGCGCGAACAGTCCGCAGCGAGACTCGTCGAATTTAGCGCACGCTATGTCACGTCTGAATCGAACAAACGCGGTCGAAGCGCCAAGAAACTAAACAGTCACTGACGGAAGCCTAAGCAAAGTCATAATTGTTTCAGTGACGATTGCAATGGATTACTCGATCGTGTAGATAACTTAAGCTCTATAGCAATGTGTGAAATTGCGGATTGTATTACATAACACTACCGGTCATGTGCCAGTTGACGAGATATGGATTGTAGGCTGAGAATGAGAGATATTAACGATTTAAATTATCAGTTTAATTGAAGGCTTTATAAATGAGCTCTTGTCGGTATAATTGAAAGCATTTTCAGGCGTTTGCGTTCAAGTTTTTCATCACGTTCAGGTATTTATCAGCAATTTTATGAAAGTTGCTGCTTGGTTCGAAGTCTAATAATCTATAAATAATGAAATTTAGTTCAACAGTTACTTCATTCCTGTGGTTTATGCCACCTGACTTTTTAGCCCCATCCAACTGCATCGGCATCTCTTAGCATCAAGAATCAAATTTGCTCACCCCCCATAAACCGAAAAATTAGGTGCCAATAGCATAATTATATGTACGATATCAGTATGATTTTATTCAGCTATCATGAATTCATAATTTACCAATCTCGATCGGAAGTATAAAATCGGGGTTACATACTTGACCGCGAAGTGGTTAACAGCGACACAGTTGACAGCGCATATACGCGAAGTGAATAAGCGCT
>JAQIWG010006204.1:0-13570 GCA_034695025.1 Chamaedrilus cognettii | reverse complement strand
TCGAACCCCGGCCGCGGCAAAAGATTTCGAGTCACTTCGTGCACCCTTGGCAAAGGTGCTTAATTTCGTCAGCCCTGTAAAATAATCATCCATTAGGGTGGAGTGCAGTAGAGAAGCTGAAGTTGAAGTTTGGCATATACCGACCTGAGTTCGAACGGCACACAGAGGTGCAGGAGATTGCAAATGACGTCGATCCGTTCGGCGCTCGTCGACCCTCGGAACCAGCAGTAGATCTCTTCCTTGCCTACCATGCTGGGCTGACTCACAACCCCGCCCCAACCTCGCGCCCTAGACGCCACGCCAATCGAACGCGATCAAAAAAACAATCAATGACCTAAAAGGGCGCGCAGTCCGGAACGAGAAATCCGTTAGGTTTGACAATTAGGCTATCCGGTACAATTACAATCAAAATATTGAAAATTTGTAACAAAATCTGTATGATCTGTTTACGGCTATTTGATTACTGGTAGAGAGTTTTGACTGATTTGGATTTGTTTATCGATTAATAAAAATTGAATAAACTGATTATTATTGAAATTTTAGACATTTTGTTGACAAAATATTAGTCAAATTAACTACAAATATTAGATAATTTATCTAAAACATATTTAAAGCACTCGATATCATTAAAATATAAAGTTTAAAAAGTTGACCAGACTGAATGAATATTATTTAAAGTCTCGTGTTTTTCGTTGTTAAGGGTTTTAACATTTTCGCGCACACTATTATTTATCAATTGCACAACATACGCCCACTAGTAGGCCTACTACGTAAAGAACGATCAATGAAATCTGAACAGGGGCATAGACGGGGGGCCTAGCAGCCATTCTAAATTTCTGATCATTAACAATAGATGTTGCGGGCGGAGGGGGGGATTTGTAGTTTAAGGACCGTGTGTATTAACAGAGACGATAACAGTCCGGTTCTATGCAAGCATCAGAACATAAAATTAGCTTAACCCATAACCCATGCTGCTGCACCTCCGATCAACGTATACCGCGCGTCTTTCTGTAGGTCAGTCGCCTTTCGATGTCTCGCGTCGACAAGACATAGGGGACTTGGCGTCTGAACGTCAGACAAGAAAACCATAACGGAAGCCCTGGTTGCTGCGGCACCTCTGATTACAACTCTGAATAAAACTCTCCCGGGGAACTCCGAACTGGAACCCAATTCCTTGTGTTAGCCTGCTAGGCTACGGCTTGATTTCGGGGGGTCGAGATGTACGTGCAACCGTTGGCGTCGCTGTAAGCTAATAGCATTACATAAATAATGGCATGTTAATTAGTGGGCTACTACACGTAAGCCACCATATCGCTGCGCAGAAAATTGAAGACCTGTATGATATTAAAGGTGTCATGTACGCCTAAGCAAAGCTTAACAGGCTTAGGCCGAGGCTACGCCTCCAGTCGACAAGACATGGGGGACCTGCATGGCGTCTGAATTCACGTCAGAAATTAAAAGCATAACGGAAGCCGTGCATGGTTGCTGCAGCAGCACCTCTGATCAAATAGCCTAGCTTATGTAATGTATCCAGTCTAGGGCCTATACATGTACATAATAATAATATAAATACTTGATCCTCTGGGATAGTGCGCTCACTTGTCGAGCATGCTGGATTATCAAGCAAAAACGATCCAGATTCTAATTATATGCCTAATGTTCGTTAATTAACTATAGGCCCTGTGTTTATCTAATTAATCCGAAAGAATGCTCTACTATGATTATTTTGATATGTGGACCAGTTCGAGGGCGATTTGAAAGCACTTCGCGGACGGAATCTGGCTCGCGGGCCGCCAATTGAGTATAGCACTGTTTGCGTAACAGTGCTATGTTGATATGGATTTATTCGTACAATACGAAGTAAAACTGCAACGTACATCGAGGCGTACACTATTGCTATATACATGAATTAATACAATTTTGGAGGCCTAATGTGACACTATAAACGATTGATGTCTAAAGGACGTGACACGTGTGGCGACATTGCGATCCGCTAATGTTGACCATTAAACACACACCGTTCCTTGGTTTCACGCCTCCTTGAATTCCGTGCCAAAGTTCGGCTTAAAAGGTTCGCGGTCGGCCCGCTGCGTTACTACAGTCTCTGTCGGCTGCCTACATGTACAATCCTGCAGATAGTAAACACAACGGGGCGGTTATTCGATCTTCGATAAGACCATACCAGGCGTGCGGACGTTACCTATTCTAGAAGGCGTGGGGCGGGAATGCAGTGACCCCGCAGCTATAACCCCGCTTCAAATATGAGTGAGAATATTTTTATTTTTAATACCTAAGAAAATTTCAGTAGGCATTTTGCATCGCCAAAGTGCTTGTAAGCTATAGGTCTGCGTCGGATGATGCGCAAGCTTAAACCCAATGTAGGCTAACTAGGGCCTATCATTGATTTAGATCTAAAACCAATCGAGTTATCTGATAATTTGTAGGTAGCCGTACCCCCGCTTTGAATTAATTATTGTTCCCGTGCGATCCATTATAGCGGACTCTAGTTAATTCCAAGTCTGCAGTAACAAAATAATACATACAAATTTGAGCATTGCCCGATTTTTTTCTGGCGCGTGAAAAATCAAAGGCGGCTATTGGATCAAGATTATTACAGAAATTTGCAACTTCATCCAATTAATAATGATAACATCGTAACAACACTGATCCTAGATTTTCTCCAATATTGGCATCATGCATTCTGAGCTTAAAGTGTTTTAGCTACAAATAATAGTCTGTTGAATAGTAACTTTAAATTTGTAGAGTAGCCTACACAGGCGCACATTTACTTGCATTTAGTGGCACTACATCTCTAGACTACTTGGCTGAGATTATTATGCATTACTAATGCCAGGTCTCAAATTAGGCCTATATTTTGGGTCAGTAATTTGATCTGTGAGTCGATCCTTCTTCCCTGAAAGTCACGACACTATGCAAACTAGTTGCTTTGCATTGGAACAGAACTCGATTCAACCGGTTCAAATCCGGAGTGATGAGAACAGTTTGAGCTCACATGCGTTCGATTTAATTTGTGTCGTAAACCTGATCAATATCTATACGTAAATGTAGCTGTAGGTTGCAGGAAGACCCGCCGCGATCTCAAATGCTATCAACTAGGGGTTAACTTGCAGGGCGTTATCCGTGAGGTGGGCATAGCCTACGCGAGTTCAGTGCCCACGTGCTGGTCTCTTCAGTAGCTTTTATCAATGAATAACTAAAAGAAAATAATGTTTCTGAGGTCGAGTCTAAAATGACTCCTAAAAATAATCAATATCCGATATTAATTACTTTTAGGTGTCTTTATTGGACTCAACCCCAGAAACACAATTTTCTTTCATTTATTTATTGATATGCTTACAAATTTCTTAATAAATATCTTATCATGAAAATTCTCTGTTTAAAAAGACTTATGCTACTGTATATTAAGTTTTTTCTTACAGTCTGAGACTGAGGTTTTATGACAATAACAAATAAACCCAAAATAAACCTGTGTACGCACTGAGTGCGTGCACAGGTTTAAAAGTAATTTTGATTAGCCTACATTTTAAATTCTAGATCTCGGCTCCTTCTTCATAACAAATTCCTGATACAGCTCATCCGCCTGGACTATATTTGTGCCGGTAGTATAACATAACAAGAGGATATGGACTGCTGCCCAGCCTGACCTGTGGGCCAAGAGGCTACAAGCGGCTCCGTTGGCTATGAGCTCGAGCAGGCTTACGCTAATTGGACCCCATGCACGGCTGACGCCCCCCCGGCATTCCTTCATTATTGTGTTGCATGCTAAGTAGTTTCCCACTCTCGGAATAGCACGCATTCTCTGTCCATAAGCATTCTGCTAGCCGCGATGAGGCATATAGATGTTTATTGCCCCTTCTTTTTGAAGTCGCTGAAAACAGTAGGACTACTGATTTGCCTATACGGGTTTGTGAGCAAGTGCTGTTATTATAGGCCTACTTCGGATGACTATTAAATAAACAATTAAACGAGGGGATAGGCTTATCCGATCAAATTTGTAACATAAACCGGTTTTTTGTAGACGGAGATCTGTTTGCAAATTGCACAGACAAATGAGACAATGAAGTGATCGAAGATTAACAACATCCTTAACACATCCTTTTACCGTTGTAGTTCCTAATCGGATATGCAATCAAAAATATGAGTTCAAATGCAAAGTTGCAGACTGAGTAGCTTAGATAGATAGATAGTAGTACTATTATTTGCTAACGTGTGTCGATTAAACTATCATTATTTTCGTCTCCACTCCGCCAAATCTTGAAATCGAGCCGCTTCCCGTGCAAGCCAGCGTTTAGTGGGTCAAATAGCACCCTCGCTAACCTCTGACCTCGACTCACCGATTGGTTGCCTGGCGCGGACCAGGGAGCAGCGAGACACAATGGCCACAGCTCGCGTGACTCATGCCTGGACAGGGCATTCGTTACTGGCGTCGCGGCGTATACGACGCCCGATAATTTGTGTCAGAAGCCAAAAAACTGACTCCCAGCGTCGCGCGTCGCCCCCAAGAATCATACCAACGGCGTCACTAGACCCCGAATTTCAAAGGTCTCGGCGTCGCTGTAATTGAATTATATATATGATATGTTAGTATTCTCATGACTGTAATTGAATTACATATGTGATATGTTAGTATTCTCATGGATGCGACGCCAGAAAATAATGACCATGGCGTCTACAGACGACAATACGCCAGGATCTTGGCGTCTGGACGCCAGAGGAAAAAGCTCAGCGAAAGCTCTGTTCGTGGAGCCGCGACTCAGCACTGCCTAGTCGTACGATCACATCATAGCGGACTCGATTGCACTTTCGCCAGTCAGTTCGCAAGCGACACGCAACGATCGTGTTGCCGTTGTGAGAAACACGTGATAGGCCTAGTTGCAACGCAATACGCCTGTTATACGCTTTTAGTTCGGACTACAGAGTATACATGAGCGCGTCTTCGAAAAACGTGGTGCAGGCGAACTCAGACCGACGCTGCATCGGTTCTGGCTCTCAACCGAGTTGCAAGTTGCACCGCAAATTGCATTGGCGAGAGCCGCATCAGTAGCTAGTGTCGCTTCGCTACGTTAGGTGCTCGAAAACGTAATTAGTCCGGTCAGAGTGACGCTGTTGCCGTGTTCGCAGTCTTCTTGTTCGCAAGGCACGCCGCGTTGCTAGTGAGAGGAGAATGCTGAGGAAGAAGTACACGACGTTTGACGGGGTGCAGACGTCTCACCTGAAGGCGAGAACTAAGGAGGCGCTGGAGGCGAACAAGATCCAGCTGCTACGCAAGGCCACGCGCTTTCCTCTAGACGGTCAGAGAATGCGCCTAACTAAAATTATTGTTGTAGTCTGTCTGTTAAATTTGCATGCAATGTGAACACGTGCTTCAAAAACTGCTTCAAATTTGTGAATCTGCGTCTGTGCTCAGCGTATTTTCTTGTGGTTACTTTTGTTGTGTTTTGCTTGTTTAAAAAATGCACAGCCATCTTGTGCAAAAGCCATTTTAAAATAATCAATTGCAATATAAAAAATCAAGATGATTGAAATATTGCGCGCCTAGCAGAAACACTGTTCCCACCCGTGTATTCTTAAAAAGGATAGGCATTTGATTAATTATTTTGTGCTTTTTAAAATTCGTGTGTTATTTTATGTTGTGATATTGGTGCAAATCTTGTTGCAAAGCAACCCTTTAATTACGTTTTTGTTGCTGATGCAAAAGTTAGACCCATGCATAAATAATAAATAAATAATTGTATTGACGCCATGATTGCTCGAATATTATTATATACAGCGATAGATCAATGTTCAATTTTCTTAGTTTTTATTATAATTATAGCCTAGTAATTGGTTCAGTTATTAACTTGTTATTGGCTACAGGTGAGAGCAGCAACGTCAGACTGGAGGATTGCTACACCATTGGCGCGGCTCTTGGCTCGGGAGGCTTTGGTACTGTCTATGAGGGGACTAACGTCATCGACAACACATTGGTAATAATAGATATAGTGTCTAACAAACCTTTAGATAATTATTTACGTTTTCTATTCTAATTCAGTTTCTGGTTTAATGCCTATATTATTTAACGGAGCTTGACAATAGAAATACATTTCTTGCAGTTCTGCTAGTGGAATATTAACTGTACACAATTATTAATAGGTGTTTGTAAATTGTCAGAAAAGTTTTCTATTATGTATTTTATAGGAAGGTGAATTGGTGAAAGGAAGATATAGGCAATTAAGAACAAGATAATAGAATTAGCCGCTTTTATTCATCAGTTTATTGATTTTTTTCAAAGCTTATTGAATCCCGGAGTAAACGACTTTAAAACTAATTCTATATCACAGAACTACAAGCCTAGAATGCGCATGCATTAGCTGCGCAATATCGTAGAAAGAAACATTTTTTGCTAAAAACGGAAGTTGATTTGTATTATTGGTAATAGTTTTTAATTATTGTGATTGGATGTGAAAGAGTCATGACCCTGTCAGTCAATTGTTGTCGGTTGGTAATTGATTTGGCTCGCGGGCCGAGCACCTCCCCCTTCATCCACATGCGTCCTTCATTCTACTGGCTACAGGGACGGGCTTTGTTCTATATGTATACACTGGTAAACTCTTTGCAAGCATTATGTCAACTCTTTGAAAACAAGACTACTTGGTAGTAGTTTCTGATAATATTTTCATCAACCAGAATTAATGGGTGTATTTCGACCACCCTATTTAGCTTGTTAGCTAGCGCTTCTACTTGTACAGTTTCAATTTTTTTTTTCTGTCCGCCTTTATGTGTGTTATTCAAGGGGGGTCACTACAGGCTGTATATCGAGGCACGTATGGAGATAACGGGGGCAGGCTTGGCCCGCGGGCCAAACCAATTACCAATCGTCAACAATTGATCGACAGATTCATGATCCTTTCATATCCAATCACAATAATTAACGACAATTACCCATAATTCAATCAACTTCCGTTTTTGGTAAAAAGATCCTTTTTGCAGAATTTTGCAGCTAACGCATGCGCATTCTAGGCTTTAGATTTCTGTGGTATTATAAGTTTTTTGTTTTGCTACAAACAGGTGGCGGTTAAGCACATCAAGAAGACTGACGTCAGTGAATGGGTGAAGGTATAGTGCTATCTTTTACTTTGGGCTCTTCTTATTTGCAGCACATTTCTTAATCTGGAAGATACTTCATTTGATTCTGTTTTGTTTCCTGCTGAGGTGGTTTAGACATGTGGAACGCATGAATGAGGAAGACTGGGTATCCGCATGCAGATATATTAAAGTGGAAGGGATCATTGGAAGAGGGAGGGGAAGAAAACGTGGAAGGAGACGGTAGAGAGCGATATGAAGGAGCGAGGCACGAATAGAGAGATGGCAAGGAATCGAGAGCTGTGGGGGAGTCTGATGGTGGGAAACGTCCAACCTGTGTTGACGCGGTAAAGTGGACGTAAAATGTGTATGATGAAGATGATGATGCATGTAGTGAAAATGTTTGTATTTTACATTTACATTATAATTACTGCATTTAACCATCGCCTATATAACTATTTAGACTTAAAAATGAAAACTTTTTTTCAATTGAAGTAATATATTATGACACATAAATGTATTATCAATAGATCCATATTGTTGAAAAAAAATATATGAATAAATACTGAGAAATGTAAACAATTTGTGTAATGCATGGTTTCGTAGTAGCCGGTGCGGGGACTTGAACCCATGGCAGGTCACTGGGACTTGCGTTCAGCACCTTAACCACTACACAGCGGCATCTCGTTGTTGTTCCAGACAACCACTGTAGGCTGGGAACCAAAGAATTGGCTTGCAGCCCAGAGCTCCCCGGGCGAGTCGTAAAATTCGACTAAAGAAGAGGGAGCGTGTGCCGGCTCTCTTGCACCGAACCGGACTGTATAACGTTTGTGCTACAAGTAAACGAGTGACAAGCAAAAAAGAAGATCTCGATAGATGACCGTTTGTGCTTGTTTCTCATTTTCCTCGCAGGTCGGGAGCCAGATGGTGCCGGGTGAGGTGGCGCTCATGCGCCTGGTGTCTCACGTCGACGGGGTCATCCGGCTGTTGGACGCATTTGTCAACCGGGACAGCTTCGTGCTTGTCTTGGAGCGTCCCTTCCCCGTCCAAGACCTCTTCGACTACATCACGGACAAGGGCTCGCTCGAGGAGTCGGAGGCGCGTGACATCATGCGCCAGCTCATCCTGATCCTCGTCGAGGTTTGAGCTTGATCCTGGGTTTTGATCCCGTTCTAGGTTTTGATCATGGTTTTGGGTCTTGATCCTGATCGAGGTTTGATCGGCCAGCCAGCAAAGTGTTTAAGGGGTTATTATGAAGTTTGAATTTGTGTTCTTGTGTTGTTATCATGCGCTGTGTAGTTTGCATGCTGCGATAGATGCATGATGTTGGGGATGCTGAACCGCGCACGAGTAGTAAGTTTGCGTGCTGCGGAATGTAGTAAGTTTGCGTGCTGCGGAATGTAGTAAGTTTGCATGCTGGGGTAGGTACATGCTATGTGAGTGCTGCACCACGCGTTATATAATATGTTGTGTGCCGCGGTATGTAGTAAGTGTGCATGCTGGGCTGTAGGTGCATGCTGCGGGAGTGTTGCACCGAGATATCAAGGACGAGAACATTCTCATCGAGCTGCTAACTGGTCGCGTGCGACTCATCGACTTTGGGTCGGGCGCGCAGCTCAAGCCGACTGAGTATACGTCCTTCTGCGGTGAACACTGCTTTTGTTTTTGCTTTGTTTTGCTCTGATTTTTACTCGCTTTTCGATGCAATTTTGTGACAGTGAACGGAGAACCAAGGAACAGAACTAAGCCGTATTTTGATTATCTCAACTTTCAAATTGAAAATTAATGCATAAATAAACGATTGAAATAAATTAAGCCGAATATGTGTCCTTCTGCTGTGAACATTTCTTTTGATATTATTTCTTCAGAAGTGACAATGAATACGGAATCAAAAAGCAGAACTGAACCTTATTTATATTCTCTCAACACTGAAATTGAAATTTGTTAGGCAAGTTTGAATAATAGCGAAACTACGGCGGACTGAATATTTCCATCAGAGTTTTTCTTTTTATTCTGCTTTCTACATCACATTCACAATGAATGGTGCGGAACAAAAATTGGCCGAATACTTGTGCTTTTTGGCGTTATAGTTTTGTTATTTAAAATATGTAAAATAACAGATTAGATGACAAAAAAGACGATTAGTTGAGTTAGTTGTTTAACTTCTTCAAAGTTGTACGTAACGTTTGAGCCGCTAGAGCCTATAGTCACTGAATCGATATCAGAGGAAAAATATGCATCTCCTACTGATAAATAAGTACAAGTACTTATAGTGCACAAGTAGTGATAAACAACTACAAGTGCTATTCATCTTGATATAATGTGCTAAAGGCAAAATAATATGATGCAATATAAGCACTTTTTATAATATCAAGAATAATTAGTGAGATGTCATAATGGATTAACGGTGCGCGCAGGTACGCGTGTGTACAGTCCGCCCGAGTACATAAGGTTCGGCAGGTACCACGGCGTCCCCGCTGCAGTCTGGTCTCTCGGCGCTCTTCTTTACGACATGGTCACCGGGGAGGTGCCGTTCAACAACGACGACGAAATCATAGAAAACGAGATTCAGTTCAAAGTCGACGTGTCACAAGGTTGGAAACGTTTGTGCTGTGTGAATAATCATGTAGATTTTCCTGCAATGTTAGATTTAATGGCTAGATAGACCGGATCGTAGATTGAGGGGTTTTGGGGGTCTTTTTTGTGCACTTTTGAATATTAACTTGCAATAATATTATAAAACATGAAAAAACACTGATAAAAACGTATGATTTAAAATTTGCAACACCTGTGTGTTTAACAGCCTTGCCAGTGACGCATGGCTTCATAGTTGCTGGCGTGGGAACTTGAACCCTGCTCCTCTGCACTCGGAAGTCCGACGCCTTAACCACTACACCACAGCGCCTCGCTGTGGTGTAGAGGTTGCATATGTTACGTACATTGCATTACATTTGTTTCATTTTAATCTGTTAGGCGTCATTGACCTGGTCGTGCGTTGCCTTGACGACGACCCCTCGGAGAGACCTTCACTGGAGGAGATTCTCAACGACCCCTGGATGCTCGTCGACCTCTCCAACACCAACAACTCCTCCGCCGACACGGCAAGCGCCGATCCGCGACACAAGGTTACCTTCGCGCAAGCCTCCCTATCCAATTTTGACAATACACAAGCCGAAGTTCAAGAAGTTTGTCGGATGGAGGCCGATGCGTTATACGAGACGGATTCTCCATCGCGTATGCTCTACAGGATGAAAGCATTCAACAACTTCAGGGAACTTGACGCTATCACGGCGTTGTCGAGCGATGACACGCTGCTGCCATCTAGTCGATTGCAAGCCACCGCGTCGATGAATCGTTTCGCAATCGGACAGAAGGTGGTGGAGAGGCTGTCGGATGGGGGAAGCGATGGCGAAGCGTCGTCGGGGAGCGAAACATCAGTGACGCCCACTATCGAGTGCGAAGATGATATCTTTGTTGCATTGGGGTCCCCCCTTTCTCGAACGAGCTTCTTTATGTAGTTTTGTGGTTGGAACAGTTGCAATGACAATGAGCTGCAGTTTGAGCGAAATCTGCTTATGCGTCATGGTATTGTGGAATTTTATGTGATTTTTTGACCGTGTTGAGAGCATTATTTTTTATGTCTTATATGTTTTATGCGTATCTCAGGTGTTTCCATAGGGTAGCATGTAGATGAATGCTCAAATAGAATGCAGTCTGTATTGGCAGTATTTTAAATGTTGATATTAGGTAAATATTTGTGTGATAAGCTTATCCAACTTCTGCGTTGTATGATTTTTAAATGGGTAAATTTTTTACAAAGACTTTGTCCGTTTGAATTTTTCACTTTTTTTGTACAGTATGTTGAACTATTATCAGATGATATAACAATAATGACTTTTTGACTTGAGTAAATTACAAAAATGTGCTTTTGTTCTACACAAAATGTTGTTTACTGTCAGTAGTAAGTTAATACGTAGTATAATCATGTATCCTACAAGTAAGCAAGTTTTATTTAATATATTTTGTTCTTATTTTATTATTGTTTTTAAAAACTAGTTACGCAATTTAGTGTAGTGAGTACAAATGATAGTAAATTACCGCGTTGGTTCAGTCTGTCTTGACGATGTAAGTAGATTTCATAGTAAGTAACGCATTGAACTATTTTGGAAATGGACTATGCTGCTGACACTTTATATTTTATATGAATGTATATTTTTGTTCTGACAGGAGATTTTATCCACTTGAATTTATACCGCTTCAATTGCTCGTCTTTAACCTATCGTTTGTATTTGTATTGTGTACATTGCATGGGCATTTTGCATAGGCTTATATGAATGTTCGTATCTAGTTGCTTAGCATTTATGCTTCTCAATTGAATGCTTAATTTGAAATATTGTATGTCATAGTTAAAATATTATATACTGTAGACTAGTGCATATTTTTTGAGGTTCATATAAAGTTTTTCCTGGGCAAAGGGCAAAAATTGTGTGTTTTATAATTTCAGTATTAATATTTTAACATAATTCTACTTTCTATCATAAAATGGTAATAACAATGAGTTTTGAGTCCGTTTCTGCATCTTAGGGGTTTCAGGATCTCTGTTCAGGTATATCTTGGAATGACTGCACATATAAATGGCGAGATAGAATTTTTTCGTTGTATTCACGAGAGACCATGTAGACATAAAGTTGTCATTTTTATACCGTTTTATTTCCTACACGCAGACCTCTTCTAAGATAATTGTTAGTAAAAAAAAAAATATAGACTTCAAATTATTTTATTATTGAATTGAATTCTCAGATTTGAGGGGAAGCCTCTGAAGGCTCTGATGAGACAATGGAGATGGAGATTTGTAGCTCTCCACACTCTCCTTAAAATAATTTTTATGATATATTACAGTAACGGTATTGATTGAAATATTAAGGAGTTAAGTTACTAGTCTGGCGCTGAATGACTATTAATTGAATTGGATTATATATGTTCGACGTATCATGCAAAAAACTGAAACATCTACATCCTTTGAAAGCCTAGATATATTTTAAAGCTACAGAATTATTTGCATCTTATTTGATCGTGAAATAAGTACGCTAGGTGATTGATATAAGCCTAGAGTTACTATTTTATGCACATGCATGTGTCTGCTTGATAGTAGATTTTATTTGTATTGAGTAGATCGCAGACTACTTGAATTACGTGGAGCTTAATGTCATTAGTAATAGAGCTATTTCTTGCAATTTTCTTGCTTCTCATTGATCTGTCAGCTATTAAAATTAGTCTAATCGTGCATAAGTAATTTGTGTAATATTGTTTCTTATTTTGCTTAACAATTGCCAAATTGAATATAAACGATTTTATCCAGTATTTTGGTATTCTATCCAAGCACACTTCGTTGAATCTGTCAGACGTGTAATTTATCCCCAATAATGAGCTAATTGATATAAATTTGCAATTAAACCTTGTGATCTTGGCTAAATCAAATACAAGCCCGGTATATAGAGAATGATTATTCCAGAACTATTATTATATAATAGTATTGATCCCAACTTAAAAAAAAAGAAATTTGCCGTGGCTGCCGCTTTCAAAATACTTAATTGTCACTCTTTTCTTCCTTACCCTCAGTTCTTGTTTGCGTTCTTTTCGTGGCAAACATGGTTGCAAAGTAATAGTAAAATTAGCGTTTCTTCTTTTTTAACGACAGATATTAATTATAAGAGAAGCAGGCAACCTAGAGCAGCTGCGCTGCTCTAGCCTGCACTGCAGTAGGTAGCCAATGAAGGCTATAATAGGCAGTAGGCCTACTACATGTATGCCCCGCAGGGGCCTCTACGGTGATCAGCGGGCCCCGCCGGGGCCTCTGGGTAAAGAGAGTCCCTGCGGGACTCTCTTACCACCCCAGGACTTCAGAAGTGGATGAGAAGGGTAAGAGGAAGGACAGGATTTTGAGGTTTAATGGTTATTTGATTCAGTGCAACGTCTTTATTCAAAATTAATAATAGTTTTGGTCCAGTGCAACGTTTTTACGTTTTCACTTACTTTACAATCATATCATTCTATTGCAATAAGAATTTAATATCTTCTATACACGGTATTCCATCAACGGTCAACCGCTTCTTATTATTTTCTTTAAAACTTGCACAAGAATCATAGTTAAACGTCAAATTTTGGGCCGACATAACTACATGTATCTTTATTCACCATGAAGACATTTCAACATAGAACAGTGCAAACTTCGCAAGCAGACGCAGCAACAAAAGAACTCAAAAACTTTCATAGTAGAATGCAATATAATGTTCATTTCTTTATTGGCCACATAGGCAGAAATACAAAATGCAACAATCGAACAAGCAAATAAATCACAAAAAGCAGAAGAACTGCAGCCATTGTAAGCTAGAAAAGATAGAGGAATACTACCATTGGCGCCGGAATGTATTGAACTGGCACGGCAATAGCCGTGCCAATAATAAATTTGGCACGGCTCACAATGTTA
>JAQIWG010006203.1:0-13572 GCA_034695025.1 Chamaedrilus cognettii | reverse complement strand
AGCTACGTTATATTTATTTGATACAAAGTTATGAAAACTGAGATGCAATGATATATATGCAATCAGACATCATAATTTGGAATTTATATTTAATATGTATTGAATTCCATTTAAAAAAAATGTTAATTTAATTTTTTTTTTTTTTAACTATTTGCGTGTGTAATATTTGCCGAGGCAAATACGGAAAAGCGGAATATTCGGCCGAGGCGAATGTCCGAGGCAATTTCCGGTTATGCCCTAATTAGAATAATATTTAGATCCGTTGTTTTAACTTTTTTGCGCAATTGAACCAATGGTCATCATGTACCTGTAGTCATTATTATAATTGATGAACTATGCAAATTATTTGTTAAAATTATGAGATTCCCCCAGAAGTGATGCATAGCATCGTAAAAAATGTCCAACCTCTGCAAGCATGGAAAGTGGACGTAAAACGTATGTGATGATCATGATAATACATTGTAGATTTATGTTAAACTGAAGCATAAATTATAATTTAATAGTTAAATTATAATTTGTCATTTCCAGTACGTGTGCCATTTGAAATTTATTTCTATGAAAACAGTTGCCACATGCGCATGAGAGCAGTATTTATAGTAACGGTTTTGCCCACCTATGATTTGTTGCCGATGAAACTAAAATTATGACACATTGTTTTTTATACACTTACCATCACACGTACGTGTGTCAAGATTGTCAAAATTATATTCATGTGTAGTTCTGCACACAATTGTTGAGATTTGTTTGTTGTGAGAAGTCTCACAAACGAATGCAATAATGTCAATTCTGTTTAGAATTTTAAGCCTACAAACTAGAAGTAACGATAGATACGCTTGAACAAAACAATGCCTACTGTATAAAAGTGTGTTACAAAATTGAGCGTGACACTGCAATACTGGGATTGACATCGCATTACCCCAGCAAGTTGGGGAATAAAAAATGGACTTGCAGCCCAGAGCTTCCCGGGCGCGTCGTAAACGGCGACTAAGAAGTTCTGTGGCGGCCCTCTTATACAGATCCGGACTGTAATAGTTTTTGTTACCCAAACATGGTCTTTAAATTTGTAAGAAATAAGAAGGGCGTGACATTGCATTGTTGGCTGTGCAGGCGAGTGCACGACGTTCACGCTCAAGCTCGCCCTGCAGGCGCGGGCGCGCACACTTGGCCCGCTCAGCCCCAGCTTCCAGCTCGTCAAGCACCTGCGCACGGCGCTGGACAAGTTTCTCCCGGACGACGCGCACAAGATCGCCAACGGACGCCTGCACATCTCACTGACGCGCTGCTCCGACAGACTCAACGTGCTTGTCAGTCAGTTCAGCAGCAAGGCGGAACTGATGGACGTGAGTCGGGGTATATTACGTTTTACGTGGTCTTCTCTCATTTGTATGTGTCCAGTGAGTGTTGGTATAACGTGATTTTCTCTAATTCGTATCCCTTTAGTGAATGTGTGTATAACGCGATTTTTTCTCATTCTTATGCTTGGAGTGTACTGAGGTTTTCCAGCTGAGCTGTGTTGTAACGTTGCATGACTCAGTTCCATGGTACTATGAATCTGATTTGCATGCCTCTAGAGAGAGTGCTTTTCCAGCTGAGCTTTCTTTTAATACTTACATACATGCATACTTTTCTTTTAATACGTGCATACTCAATGAGCTTTTTTCACTAACTGGTACCTGTTTTAAAAGTTTTAAGCAAATTTTACAATTTGAGGATTTGAGGATTTGAGGAAAAAGTAGTGTGGTGTGTGACCATGTGACAGACGAAATTATTTGATGGCCGCTGTAATGAAGTTGTGTTGGGGTCAATGGAACAGATTGCTCAAGTGATTCAAATGTTGCATCGTTTGATCGATTTTATTGATATTGTCAGAGCTTAAATAACTTAACGTTGACCTTTCTCTTGCACTGGCTACAAAGCAACTTAAAGTCTCCTATCTGCTTAAGATCCTCGCCACTGCTGGGCGTTGTTGTTGTGAGCGTTGAAGGGCTCTGCAAGACTATGCCTATACTAGCAGAGTTGCTAATGTACTTAACATTTTTGCATGGCATTTTTGAGCACAAGTTGTGGTGTGATTGAGACCCGATGAGTTGTTGGCACTAGTTTGGAACATTTCTATTAATCATATCAGATTACCCTTGGTGCACACCAGTCCTTTTAGCTTCACACTCATTATCATGCTATCAAAAGAGCTGAATAAGCCAGCCTGTACTGTAGAAGCTCTGCTGAGCTACCGGGAAATATCGGTGGCTTTATGAGCAGTTGAGCACAATCATGATGTCAACTATGAATACCTAATTATTGTAAACAATGACTAAATATTGCGATTCGGCTTAGTATTTAGTATTTAGCCCAAGTACTTTGCTAACAGCGCAGTAAGCGGAGGAGCGAAGTCTCCTTGTGTGGAGGAGGTGAATGGCTGATCCCAGCAGACTAAGATGTAATCCAGACTGTCATTGATGTTGAACTATGCAGGCTAAACGAGTGTATCTGGTTTTAAATGTAATATCTAACTTATTTAAATTTTAATCCAATTTTGAGTCCAATTTCCAGACGATGGAGACACTTCTTTAATGACTGTTTACTACTTACAGCCGTATATTATGACCTTTATATTATCATCGTGATCTACCATTGATCATTTGCTATATTTAATTATTTTTCTTTTGTGTTGTGTAATCTGTATTCTTGCGTGTGCGTACGTTTTCGGCTACTCGTATGAGTGAAATAAAGATATTCATTACACCAAGAATAATGATCGTTATTTTTGACATCCACTTTCATGCGTTACAGCCAGGCGTGTAACGCCATGTCGATGTTAACCCAAGCTGGACGCTTATAGTGGAGCTGGGCTTTTACTGCCGGATGCCCTTCCTGTCGCCAACTGGAATGATAAATGATCCTTGAGCATGACTATCAGCTAGCGACACTTGTGTGTTTAACAGCCTTCCTGAAGGGCCTGTAACGCATTGGTTTCATAGTTGCGGGCGCAGGGACTTGAACCCTGGTCCTCTGGACTCTAACTCCGATTTTGTCGCTATGCCACAGCGCCTCATCACACGAAATCATTCAAATATCAAACAAAGAACCAAATTTTTTACTCCAGTTTTTGATGAGAAGGCCTACGGGTGTTTTATTATATGATACCATAGTTCAATAATTTCTGAGACCTAGATATTTAGATAGCTGCCGTCATATATGCTATTTGCATTGAGCCGATTAGATTGATTAGCCGATTGAGCCAATTTGAACTGTTGTTTGCCGATGCCGAATTTAACTTCCTCTGAAAATTTCAACTTTACGATTTTGTTGCCGATTTTGTTACCATAATAAATTGTATTTAATACTCTTGCTGGGTCCTAAGGTTGACCATTGCAGTTCAATGGATATAGTATACACGAATTAGGAACTTTGTTAAGTTTACATGGTACATTCTCACGGTTGAGTTTTATTCTTTAGGGTGTGTTTTATTGTATTATTTGATTATGTTTATCTATTGATTGCTTCTAAGATTTAGAAGTAGTACCCTCACTAGTAGTACCCTGAGATTCTGGTGTTTGTAGAGCCACCTTTTTCAGACGGTTTGTAGACTTTGTGCTCCGAGGGCACTTAATGTTTATTATGGATCACGAAACATCCACCGGCATTAGACCTCAGAAAATTGCGGCAAAAAAATAGAAAAAATTGCTGCGGTTTTAAAAAAATTTTTAAACTGAGCGTATGTTGTGCGACAAGTTTTGAAAATTCAAAATTACTCAAAAATTGCTTGTCGTTATTAAAAATTGCACAAAATATATACATGTAAGCATTTAACTTTAACTTTTGGATTATGTACCGTATTAACATTTTGGAGTACGATAATGTGTTAATTAATGTTTTTTCGTATTTATTTGGGAAAATTTTACTAACTTGAATGAAAAAATGTATAGCAAAATTTTGTGCACAAAATTAGTAGCTTTTGTTCAAATTTTGCGAAATTGCGGAAAATACAAAATATTGCGAAAATTATAAGGATTCCTGAAAATGACGATATTGCATGCGATATTGCGATCGCAACTTTCCGAGGTCTCTAATTATAACTAATGCAAAATTTTAATGCTGTTTGTGTGATTTGGTTACGCATTTAGTATTTGGTTACGTATTTAGTTACGTGTTTAGTTATGTACTTAGTTACGTATTTACTTACGTATTTAGTTACGTGTTTAGTTATGTGTTTAGTTACGTGTTTAGTTACGTGTTTAGTTATGTGTTTAGTTACGTATTTAGTTACGTATTTAGTTACGTAATTAGTTGCGCATTTAGTTACGCATTTAGTTACGCATTTAGTTACGTATCATACGGACTAAGGAGTTGCAGGATATAATTTAAAAGGAAAAATGAAGTTGTACATTTCATTTGTAGTGTGACTCAATTCAATTTTAAAACTGGCCGAGCGGTTTTTTATTGAGTTTGTTGTATTGCTATGTTCTTGAAGTAGACCTGCAATTTATGATTTGGCTATTTCTAAGTGACCATATTGTTTGGTTGTAGGCGCTGATCTGCAGTTCCTTCGTGCCGCTCTACTCAGGAATTCTTCCTCCAAAATACAAAGGAGTGGTAAGTAATACGTGCAAAAATGTAGACCTCCAATCTTATTCAATAACCCATTCCAGTAATTCCAGAATTGCACATATAGTAGGCCACACACCGATGACAGCTACTTACTGTATTCTTTAAGCTGATTTTTAAAGTTCTTTTAAAACAATTTGACCTAATAAATTATCCCCTGAATTCCAGGGAACAAAGAATTGGCTTGTGTTCAAACTCGAGCGAGTGGAAAACTGAAGAAGAGGGAGCGGTTCTGCGTTGGCTCTCTTACACCGAACCGGACTCATAGCCCAATAGTCGTTCTTACTACACAGTCCCTGAACTACAAATCCCCCCACTTCATAAATTGTGATTGATGAATACTCTTAGATACTCTGCCAGAACAACACATCAATTCTGTGCGGCAAATATCATCCACAAGTTATTGGACTAGCTCTAGATATGAGATAAATTTATAATATTTTAGGCATTGATCCATTTTCGGTACTGTTCCTTTCAACCTGTTCTGTAATCTTTGCTATTGTTTTGCCTTCTTGAAAAGTTGAGATAGGTCAGCTTTTGAATGCGTGCTTAATCTATAGTAGCTGTTGGGTGATAGATAAATTTGAACAGAACTGGGTGGGCTTGTTTTGGACCACCATGCTTAATATACATGGTGTTCCAAAACCAAACGTGACCTCACATAAATGTCATGCATTATACCTGTACATGTAGCAGTGGTTTTCAAACTTGGAGTATGGTGTATATTAAATTACAGACCAACTGTTTCAAGGACTGTCTACTTGACATGAAATGATGTTTACTGCCTTCAACGATAAAGGATGAAAGGGCGCCTACACTGCCTGATAATCATTGACCCAGATAAGGGATGTTTTTAAACTCAAATGACAGCTGGTCACTGAACCTGTTGGAGGACTTACAAATATCTGATTTTAAGGAGGGCAATATGGCAATTTTATTCAATCAGATTAACTAAGATTAGTTTCAAGGTCGCAGTTTAATTATTGATAAATGCACTCTGATGTAACTATGCCATTGCCCCCTGCAGGCCAGGGTAAAGAATTGGCTTGCAGCCGAGAGCTCCCCGGAGGGCGAGTCGTAAGAGGCGACTAAACAAGGGGAAGCGATTCTGTGCCGGCTCTCTTGCACAGAATCGGACTGTATATGGTCTTAGTGTGCTACAAACGGTCACTAAACTACAAAGACAAAAACAAAAAAAGCAACTATGCATCATAGATAAGGTTAGGGTTGGGGTATAGGGAATTTTTGGAAGAACTCCGGGAATCTGGCCTGACGCCCCAATGCAACACTAGAATTAGACACTGTACCAGTAGAATTATTCATTTTTGGGTTTTGTGCAGCGTTACGTGGACGGTGCGCTGAGCAACAACATTCCTTTGCTCGACCCCGACACCATCACCGTGTCGCCCTTTGCGGGCGAGAGTGACGTCTGCCCGGACGACAGCTCCTGCCACCCGCACCACATCAGCCTTGGCGGCACGAGCATACAGCTGACCGCCGGCAACCTCTATCGCGTGTCCGTCGCTTTCTTCCCCCCGAGCCCCGAGGTGCTGAGCGACATGTGTCGGCGGGGGTTTGATGACACGCTGCGGTACCTCCGCAAAACGAGTGAGGATGGGCGGCTTGTGGGCGCGATTTTATAGTAATAATAATAATCATGAGTTAATATCCGTTTCGGCATCCACGGATGCAATCGGGGACCTTTATAGTAAACCAAGTTCATTTAACTGAATTTGAGTGATTCAAACGTATTAAAAAAATCCTGAAATTTAGTTTGTAATTAGCAGGCCTAACGGTAATGCTGTCTAATATCTGTAAATCTAATAGTCTGTGCAGCAACAATTATGTTCTTAGTGTTTTTAATATGGTTGAATTAATTAAATTATGATATATATTTAATAAATTTAAAGACAATTTTCTGCAAATCAAGCTGGTTGGCATTGTACGGGTGATTTTTGAATGGAGGATCAAATTTAAATGTAATACATGCAAATATCAATGGTAGCTATAATATGCTATATAATATGCTATATAATATGCTATATAATATGCTATATAATATGCTATATAATATGCTATATAATATGCTATATAATTTGCTATATAATACGCGTTATAATATGCTTTTTGTGCTAATACTTTTGCTGTGGAATGTTAATGTCCTAAAGCAGAATGCTGTGAAAACCGAAATGAGACTAAGGGTGGTATTCAGGAAGGTGATTTAATGCTCGCCGCAGCGATTATCTCTGAAGATCAACCTCACGGACGATTTAACCGCTGATTATAGATTTTCTGTCTTTCATAAACGCTGATTAACATCATCGGGAGATAAACCGCATGATTATCCACCGGATAAACTCCCACATTTTAATCGGCCAACTTTGGCTGTTTAAGCAAAGATAGACCTCTGTCCCCTTATGATTTCCTATTGCTTTTGTTGACGTTGCCATGGCAGCAATCATGAACATGCAAAAAATCAGTCAGACTGAAATATCGATACATAACGAATAAAAACGCACAAAACAGCATCAATGCAGATGCACATCAATTTCTAAATACATGCTATGTAATACAACAAATTTAAAAGTGAATTGAAGCTTAATAAACGGACCCATCAAGGGTTGTGGTTTATATTTGAGGACAATCCAACTTATGCCAGAGTTTTTTGGCATCCATGACATATAAGTTACACCATTTGACTCGAGATGCGTGAAAAACTTCAATTTTACTCTTCAACGCTAGCAATGTCAAGCGAAATGCATCGGCAATATTAGATTGGATCAAGCCGTAAGGATAGGCTACATGATCATTGTAACTCATTACCAGTAGCCTACATGTACATGTAGGCCTATATAATAGTCGCAAATTGGACTATGCATATTGGCCAAGCAAAGGTTCCGGACCATTGAGGTACCGAGATGGGTACCCGCAGCGGTCGGCCTGAGACCGACACAGCATGTATCTCTTTAAACCCCGGCCTTTGAAACATTTTCCCATGCTTTTTGTTCCATTTAATTTCTTACATTTATTGACAAAATTCAATTATTAAAGAGTAATTCATGACTAGGTTACACCAGAAGACGACCAATCAGAACAATAGTTAGCCACCATTTGTTTAAGTTAACTATTCTAACCTCTGATCGGTCGTGGATGATGTAATATCTATTAATACACAGCTGCCAGCTGCTGTCGAAGATAAACTCAGCGATGATCTAAACGGGCGCGCTTTGGCCTTCATGAAAGAGATTTTTGCAACTGGTAGGTTTAACTTTTTTTGGAGGATAGTCTAAACTATTGGTTTATCGAAAAGATTAACAAAAGCAGTGATGACTAAGAATACGGACCTAAATCACACAAATTTCTGTCCTTTTGCGTTCATTGACACCACGTCAGTATTTCTGTTGCGTTTGAAGGGCAAATCGGTTGTTCGGAGCACCTGAGCATCCAGTCGGCCATCATCTCTTCCTCTCCCATCGAGTACACGCTGTTTGATGCTGAGGACCCTACGAAATCCCCTCGAACCCCGACCTCCCCGGCCTCGGGCAGCGCAGAGGAGAGCGACTCGTCTCAGTCGGGTGATGAGGAGACGGATGATGAAGCTCCGGTCAGTGTTCATGGTGGCGGTCGGTCGCATTGTGACGAGTGCGAGCGAAGGGGTCAGGTCACCTTCTTGGACGTACCACCCATGACGGTAGAGCGAGGTGAGACATTTTATTTATTTATTTGTTTTCTTTTTCTTTTGCCATTGCACCAGTCGATCGTCGCTGGTGGTGGTTAGGCATCGTAGGAACACTTGTGGCTGATGTATTTTAGCCACCTGTGTGAAGGCTGCACGAAGTGATTCAAAATCTTTTTCACATTCAGGATTCGAATCTAAAACTGCCACCTTAGTACTCTGAGATCAATTACTTAGACCACTCGGCCACAACGTCGGCTGGAAAACCAGTGGTCGTAAATAAAATTCTGGTGCGCTTGTGTCTGAAGTTAATCAAATAGTGATAGTTCATACAGTAATGAAACTAAATTAGTTTTGAAAGATCTAATGAGTGAATTAGTTTGATTTCTGTTATGACTAGGAAGCAAGCAAAGGTTTCCATTGACCACAATTGTATCTGACTACCCTACTAATTCAGTTTAAAGCCATGACTGTTTGATTCCTTTTTAAATTATGTTTTATCAGTGCTATACCTAGTTTTTATAAATTTGCCAGGTTATTAATTTTAAGATGATCTTTTATGTTTCTTTCAATTTATTTTTCGCATTTTTATCTATGAGTATTTACTGTATTTGTATCTAATACTGCTGTAATATTTTATCTTAATGATTTTTCTTTTGCTTCATGGTCAAAAGTCTATGCGATCATTTAGTTTTACTAGCAGTTATTTTTAGCATTTTGTCTAGGTTTAGGGTTAGTTTTGATGCATGACAAAGTGATGATGTGGAGTGGGCTGTTTGTCCAGCTCTGAGAGAGGTGTGTGATGAGGCTAACAGAGGCTGGCTTGCTAAGCTCTACAACACTCGAATCTATCAAGTGGCATCTCTCGCCGCAGTGCCTTACTTTCTGCCCTTTGAAGTCTGCTTCAACCTAGTCGAAAAGTCAGTCGGATGGCTCGTCTAATTTTCAATTCTTTCCGGTATTTTAAAATATTTGATACGGCATCGTATGGCACTTTAATATCGCTTCTTTGGTTTTTAAATGAAGTTAAGTCGATCTGTAGGTTCCTATGTAAGATGTAAGATCCTAGTTGATAAGTAAAACGGGCAGCTCAACTATTTTTTTGAATTTTGTTTTTGGAGTGTTTTAGATGTATCAGATTCTCTTATGATGTTTTATTGATTTAATTTTATTGATGCAAAGTGATTGATTTTCAGATAAATTGTTTACATCAACAAAACGATGCTATGTTAATGACTACTATGGTGCTTTTGATTCCAAAATGCAGATCCTGAGTGTTTTGTCAGGCTCTATGATTGATTGCGTTGTGTTGGGCTCTATGATTGGCTGTGTTGCATCAGCGTCTACGATTGGTTGTCCTATATCAGGCTCTACGATTGGTTGCCGTACATGAGCAATGACATGCAGTGGTTCTTGGGTGAGCTCTATCGGCTCGTCGTTGAAATGCTTCAGTCACTTAACGAGAACAGTCGATTGTGAGTCGTTGATTCCGTTTCAGCTACTATCATGTATTGTGTAACATTATGTAACATTAATTAATTAGCATTGAATTAATTAATATTACGTAACATGACGTAACATTAATTAACATGTAATTAATTAACATTACGTAACATTATGTAACACGAATTAATTAACATTTAATTAATTAACATTGTATAACATTACGTAACATGTATTACGTATACTAACATGTATTATGTGAAATATTCCTGTCACATAGTATTATAGTATTCTGTATAATCTAACGTAGCGGCCTGTGATTCAGATCGAATATATAGAGACACTGTTTTGAACCGACTGCCTGAGAAGGTAGTCTCAAAAATATAGAGAGAAGGTAGTACTCAAAAATATATCGAATACTTTATATATTTTATACAAATTTGGTATATTATCGGACATTGAGTCTTAAGATGGAATCACGACAACAACAGTGAATTGAAGAGGAAGCTACTTCGATTAAAATCCTTTCTGCTTAACGTGCTGAAGCGTGCAACACAGCAGTTTCTTGTCGTTCACAACCTCACGTGCATTGTGTTGAAAAGTATTTTGGTAGAATTGGCTTCAGTCAGAGTCTGTCAGTCGCTTATTTGCATTCCAAATGTAGTTGTAGTCAACTTTAGGTTGGATGACCTTTTTATCTTTAACTTAGTACAACATGCAATAATCATGTTGCATTGCATTTTTGGGCTATTTTTTCGATTGATATGAAAGTTGAGATTAAAATTTAAATTGAGCTGTGAACTGACCGATCAATGCACTTCAACCATTGCGAAAGCAGAATGTTATGTGATTCACCCTCCTGCTTGCAGCAGCGACTGGGAAGTCTGTGGGCTCAAGTTCAAGCTCGGCCTGCAGTGGGGCCTACGCCTGCGACAGCGCCCCCCGCGCAAGAAATCCTCCACCGCCCTGCGCGCCTGCCTCGCCCCTCCCTCCCCCGCCCCCTCCTCCCCCTCAGGGCTCCTCCCGCAGGGGCGCCACTCCCTCGTCGGGTACTCCGCCGGGGTGGGGTACTCTGCAGGGGTCGTAAGTGTCGAAAGGCTCCCTGAGGAGCGTTCCGTCGATGTGAACTTTGACCTCAGTCTGCAGTATGAATCCACGAGGATTTCGGTCGGTTCGCCGATTCGTCTCGTTAACGACGCTCGTCGACAGTTGTGTGACGCAGCCACCGTGACGACGCGATCGACAAATGCATCGCCGCCTGTCTTGCACGAGGACATGCAGGTTTTGAGTAACCCCGAGGCGCGGTCGGGGGCGGAGTTGCAGCGACGTTTGTCTATCGGGAATGTTGCGGCGGAAGACTCGTCGTTTGACGAATGTCTTCACGTCGTCAATCAGATGGACTCGATACTCGCATACTACTACATGCCAGAGGACGAGCCGAACACGATGAAGGTTGTCGAGATTTTTCCTCTTCAGCAGGGGGCGGAACCGGCAGGGGCTGGACCTGCGAAGGGGGGAAGGATTCGCAAGAAGTCAAAGGTCAGCGCCGCGCAGCATCGGCATCAACACGCGACGTAGGTGCAGGAGGCACCAGGGACAGTCGTTTCAAATAATCGTTCAAATGATCGTTCAAATAATCCTCCATTGAGAAACTGGGTGTAAGTGTCAAGGCTGTTAAACACACACGTGTCGCTAGCTGCTAACCCCTTGCCAGATAATTATTTAGTTGGTTGGCGTCAGGAAGGGCATCCGGCCATAAAAACCCAGCTTCAGCACTCCTGATCAGGGCGAAAACGTGTAAACCTGTGTGAAAACATGGATATTAGAGGATTACACGATAAAAAGTCGGTTAGTTTTTAGTTTTATAGTGTAGCGGAAAATTTTTGGACATCGAGTGTGTTTCGGACAGTAGATGGTAAAGCGTGCAGGCAAAGAGGGCGATTTGAGATCTGGACACAATTCTCAGGTCTCAAGAGTCTTTCATGAGTCTCGCAATTTGAGAATTGGACGGTTTCGTATTGAAAGAAGATCGTATCGAAAGATATCTGAGGGAAACTGAGAAAAAGGTGCTGTGAGTTGCATTGTGCAGTTTATGCCTAGTTGTTATTATTTATGCTTTGAATTACTTTCCATCATAAATTATTTGTAATCCAAACTTTGTGTACCGAAATATGTATAATACTATTTTAAATGTATTTGTAAAATAATAGTTACAAATTATTTTATTTTTATAATTTTATAACATATATTCAATATAATTATTACCAAACGATATAGTTATTGTCAATGCATTTGGTGTTAATGGGGTTATTTTGGTCTCAGCCTGGTCCAAGTTTCTGTACTTCTCAATTTGAATTTGCTATTTGGACTGATTGCTTATTGACATTATCTATATTTGATTGACATTATTGCTGTTGTCCAAGGTTAGAGTTTTGTCTTTTATTTGCCTGAGTTCTGCACGTACTTAAACATTTTCTAAATTTGTAAAGTCATTTTGCGCGATGCAGCATTTTTGTTTAAATTTAATGGGTGCATAATTGAGTTGTGCATACTTCAATGCGACGCGTTAGCTTCGTTTCCTCTGAATGTTGTCGCATGCACCAAATTTTGCTACAAGTCAGTGAATCTGACTTGGGAGTGCCGTCGTGTCTTGTTAAAAAAAAAATCATACTACCCAGTCATGATTCAGCAAAACGGGTTTTTAGTCGTCAGTTACATTAAAGATTTGTATAATGTGTTTATGTAAGATTGAAACCATGGAGTTTATTCTGTTTAAACTATTTAAATTCTTTAGTGTAATGCCATCATTTTGTATATTATATATATATTATAATAATGCAAAGAGTTGACAGTCTATATTTAAAGCGATCGTTTTGTTGAATAATTTTATAAACCTACCTCAAAAGCTGCAACTAGTTTGTCTGTTGATGCTAGTAGGTACTGTTGACCGATGCAGAAAAATTATGCTTTAAGAATGATGCTAAGTGACATTGCTATATTCCACAGATAATAAGCTTTTTAAACATCGCATCGTATAAAACTATAATTTCTCTGCATAATATATCATATATATAATAATAATAAAAATCTGAAAAATATATAACAAAGTTTTGCGCAAGAACACATGCGATTGTAAAAATTTCAAGACTGTTGAGGGAAATATCGTAAATTATATTCTGCCTTGCTCATATGATATCCTATTTTATTTAACGAAGCTTTGTGCATTTAATATCATCCGGAAATCTAGATTTCTTTAGGAGAATACTTTTTGTTCTTCACTTTTAACTTGACTATTTTGTAAACATAAGGTAAGATCATGATCTCTCTCTATCTCGCAGAGCCATAGGCCGTCGCGCCCTCACACCACAGCTCTCAGTCAAGTGACCGCGTCTAGGCCGTTGACACCAGGATGTTCCACTGCTTTCTTTACTGGCCAATCCACATTGTCGGAGGGCGACCAGGGGGCCTACTCCATTCCCATCGGTCATGATAGAAGAGAACGAGTATATCAGCGGTAGTACTAGTTGGCTGAAGAACTCGAAAACAATATCGGTGTAAATAATAAGGCCTGTTTATGAGTACAAATTCTAAAAATCATTCGTTGGTCAATGCATCTCATTGATATGTTTCAGTTTGATGTTTTATTACTACATGTAGCTTTGCTAGTTCAGTTGCGGAATGACTGCCTAACGGTAATTTTTTGTAAATTCTTTCTTGAAACTAAACGCGTTGTTTGTGATGAATAATAACTAAAAAGTGGAGTTATTTATAGTAAATATTTTGTGAGTTGAATATTCAACATTAATATGTCGAGTTAGCAACAAACGATGCTTTTGTGGTCGGAAAGA
>JAQIWG010006202.1:0-13574 GCA_034695025.1 Chamaedrilus cognettii | reverse complement strand
ATTGGATTTTATTTGTTTTAAATTTCAGTTAGGATAAGATTTCAGAAAATCGTAAGAAATGTATGTAAATGAGGCCCAAGGGCTATGGGTTGTGGATTAACCCCTCTAACCTCCAGCTTATGTGCAGCATCGGGAATGACTTCGGACAGCAGTTCCTCCAAACTCTTGCCCGCCCCCTTGCTCCCCCGATCCTTTCCCCCCTGGTTTCTCCCCCTGACAGCCCCCCCCTCAGCACTCGACTGTCGTGACCCACAAACAACAGACTTCTGCTGTGAAATCAGAAACAGGCCGTTGAAATCCAAGGATAAGGTCTATTTCAGTTAATTGATCAAAGATTTGACGAACATCAAAAGCTCAAATAAACAGCACATAAAACCGTAACATAACACTCATGGGAATTCACACATCATTTCAGATAATTACAAACAGAACTTTGCATATCTTCATTGATTTATAGATAGTAAAGCCGCAACCCAAAATCCGCATATACGTCGGTACCGGTAATAAAAGATTTCAAATTCATAGCATTCCCTGATGGATTACCAACAATGTCGTTGATCAGTTGCTTATCATGTCAGATGTCAGGAGGCAATATCAGTGCAATATTATCACGACTACATTTTTTCTTCAAATAACACAGCGATATGTACGTCTAAAGTCTAGGTAAAGATACACAACATCACCACTACACACGATAACGCTAGTTAGGCCACGTACATGTAGGCCTATACCAGTTTCCGCGAAATCTCTTGGGCAAGGTAACATAATCTGAAACTGCACTGAATAAAATTGTTACGATAGTTAGGATCAACTGCAGTCTTTAGCAGTCCTTGCAGTCTTCAGTATCAATTATAGGCCACATTTTTATAGCCACATTATTATAGGCCATATTTTTATAGCCACATTATTATAGGCCATATTTTTATAGCCACATTATTATAGGCCATATTCTTATAGCCATATTTTTATAGCCATATTTTTATAGCCATATTTTTATAGCCATATTTTTAAAGCCATATTTTATAGCCATATTTTTAAAGCCATATTTTTATAGCCATATTATTAGAGGCCATCTTTTTATAGCCATATTTTTATATCCATATTTTTAAAGCCATATTTTTATAGCCATATTATTAGAGGCCATATTTTACTAAACTAGTCTACTAGACTACTCACTGCTCGAAGACAATATTAAACATACTGATTGAGCCTCAACAAGCAATAACTAATTTGTTGCATTGTTAACTAAATCTTCAACGAACCAAACAATGCAATAAGAGCAATACAGCACTGACCTGTGCAGTAGTGGACTCGATCGGAGCGCTACCGCCCTGCTTGAGCGCTTTGAGTTGTTTTCGACGATCCTTAGCCTTGATGCAGGGGGGCCTGCTTGGGTCTGCACCACATCCTACACACCACACCAGCCAACACACCATTAACCACGTTGCTGCTTCAAGTCACTTTACTGCACAACGACCTCAAAAAAACATCAAAACAGCGCCATCTTGCTAATTCATTGTAAAACAAAACCCAGTAAACTGGTTAAACATACCACATTAAATCAAAAGATCTAGTCAAAATGTCAACGTTAGAAAATCAATAAAGGAGACACATTAAAATTCATTACTTTTGCATATTTATACAATTACAAATGTTCAGGACAGCGTTGTGTCGCAATCGGCAGATAAATTTAACTGCAGCGCAGCAACTTTTATCAAGTCATACAATACAGCGGTTAGAAACCAATTTCAGGCTGAGAGAGACACTTCTTTAACGACTGTTTAGTAAATTGCTACTTACAGGCGCATATCATGACCTTTAAACTGTTAACATTTTGATCTACCAGTCATCATCTGCTATCTTTAATTATTTCTCCTTTGTGTTGCGTAACCTATATTCTTGTGTGTGTGATGCTTTCGGCTACTCGTTTGAGTGAAATAAAGATATTCAAAATGTCAAGATCAGGCTGCAGACAAAGCCACTGCTAAGTATCTGGTAACGAGGTCACCACAAACACACTAAAGCCGAGTTGTTCAATAGAGAGTTACTTGAACCATAGTCGAACGATCCAGGATTATTTGAATAACTCCCCAATATTGGCGTGTTATTCAAACAATCCTGGATCCAATTTGCGCGATCTGATTGGATCGTGACGTCATTTTTGTGCCATGAATATTTAAAACCGAACAACTCTCTTTTGAACAACTGGGCCCAAGGCTGAGTTGTTCAACAGGGAGTTATTTGGTTTTAAATACTCATAGAACATAAATGACGTCACGATCCAATCAGATCGCGCAAATTCGATCCAGGATTGTTTGAATAACGCGCCAATTTTGGGGAGCTATTCAAATAATCTTGGATTGTTCAACTATGGTTCAAATAGCTCTCTATTGAACAACTCGGCCTAAATCTCAATAAAATTTAAATTAAGATCATGATCTTCATTCAAAATTCTGCGTAGGCCTCTAGCTAATTATTAAAACAACTGACGGTTTAATTTAAATAATTAAAGCGCAAATACCGGGTTTGGGCTGATAAATTGCGACCATCTGGCTTCCCTCTCCATCCTTATTCCGACACACCTCGCTACCCTCTCCCTCCTGATTGGCCGTCAAACACTTAGCCCCGCTCCTTGCACCCTTATGCTCCTCCTCATGCCCCTCCCCTTCTCCAACATTGGCCGAGGGGTGAGGGGGGGAGGGTTGAAGGTCGTGGTTGAGATATTTGTTGACTCGTTTGATGGTCTGTCGCTGGGACTTGGAGAGGGTGAGGTCTAGGGCGGAGCAACGTATGGGGTAGGCGGGGCAACACGTGCGCTGCAGTGTCGGCTTGTAAACGTACTTGCCACTCCTGAGGCCCGTTGCACAAATTTAAATTAGGAAAATCTTAGTCGCAAGGAATTCTTAAGAAAATCTTAGGAAAATCTTAATCTTAAGATTTTTTCATTCAAGATGGCCTCATCCATAAATTCAAGTAAAGAAAAAGGTTTCGTGTGTTTAATTTAAATGCGCATTTAAATTAATCAATTGTTGGTCATAACTGATACGAAAGCAACATCGAACTAATATTGATATTGTGCAGCATACCTCCTCCAGCCTCTATCGATCAGATCCTGGTAGTCGAGCACAGTCAGGGCATGTGCCCACATGCCTACAAACATGCAGCTCTTTGCTCAACAGCAGCACAGGGTGGGCTCAGATATGTAGCGTAAAATTAATCCTCGTAAATTGCAACAAATTAAATTGTTTTTATTCAAAAATGTGAGTGTTTTACAATTACTTTATTTATATATATTTTTTTTAAGTTACAGCATAAATGCATATTAATTATATCAGAATGAATTATCCATACATAACTAATAAAAACGCACAAAACGGAAAAAATTACTTTATAATTTATATACCATAAAACAGCGACATTGGAATCTAATTGGGTTGCTCATGGCTATTACGCCTTATATACGTATTTAACAAACGACACACATAACGCTGACAGTAAATTGGCTCTTCTTTGATATTTCGAGACCCTTCACTCATCTTCGAATATTAGGGTCTATTAGCAGATTGGCTCTAGATTCGGGAAAAGATTACTGCCGGTCGCTCGATCTCGATTTGAAGTGCGATTTAGTTTTGTGATCCGAATTGACCAATCAAATTATTCGACACAATTCTCTCAGCGTTTTTCATTGGTTAAATCGCACTACAAAATTAAATCGCACTTCAAATCAGGTCGAGCAACCGGCAGTAAGGGGCAGCTCACCGTGGGAGTAGGACCGGTCCCGGGTCTTGCAGTAGCCGCACTTGCCCCCGTCCTGGGGCCCCAGCCACTCTATTATGCTGCGCTCAGCCATGTCCACCACTCACCCCAATACTCGATCTCCGCCTCGGTGCCCAAGTTTTCTAACTTCCGCCCAACCCCAAATAGTCAGCAATTTATTTATTTATTTGTTTATATGCTTATTTATTGCCGTCAATTATAACTAAAGGCCACAGTGTTACCACGAAATAGTCACAACACATTGCCAATATATTTCTGGTTATACCTGCATCAAAATCTAAAGCGCGGCTGAAGAAAATCAGTGTTTATCTGTGGGTTACCTCTTAACAAAATATTCAGGGAAGAAGTCAACTTTCTACTGATGAGGTTGCACGTAAATTGGAAATCAATGAATCGCTCAATTATTGACTAATGTTGATTAATAATCGTTGAACAAACATTAGACATCACAGACATTTTGGCATTATAAAATCAGAAGTAAAATTTTTTAAATTTCAAGTAACTAATCCCGATTAGCCCATAATTATCGTGCTGCCAAAATCGTATTAGCGGTAAATTAGAGATGGCGTCCGGTTTAGAACAGAGATTAATTTGTCAGTCCAAATTAAATTAATTTCTTAACGAATCATTGAATAGCAATTAGTGAGAAGATGCCATCGCGTGCCGTGACTCGATCCCCTTTGGGGGGAAGACAGCTCATTGCTCTTAACTTTGCAGGTAAAATTTGACACTAGACTATGTTATGCATGTATATGCCGCGTAGGAATTCTATTTGTGTGACTCTTTTAATGCAATTTTTTACTAAATTTAATGTGTGGCTTCTGATTATTGATGGATTCTTTTAAGTCTTATGATAAGTAGATTCCTTTGCAGGTATATACACTGAATTAAACTTCAAACTTCCATAAAATAATTGCGCGTGGTCACACTGGTCGATTGTTTTTTTCGGCCATGTGGAACAAGTAAAACATCGGGGCAGATTTCGTCTCAAATTCTTTTCTGCCGAACTTAGGCGACTTGAGTCACGTGACAGAGCGTCACGTTACAACCACGTGACTGGTGCGGAGCTTAGGAAAATTAGGCAGAGGGGACGCTGAGAGGGGAGGATGCCGCCGCGCAAGGGTCGTAGGAAGGGCGCAACAGCAGGTAAGGCATTCATTACTTCACTACTTCGCTCCACCCTAACGGATGATTATTTGCAGTGCGCGCGGAAAAAATAACCCGATCCCAAATTTATTTAAATTTTATTTCAGCCCAAAGCCATCTTGAATGAAATTCAGAGATGACTGTTCCAACGAGATTTAGGGAAGGGAGTTAAAATCCAAAATAGTACGAGGGAGAAATGAATTTCGATGGGCCATTGTATCTGAACGAGGAATTTGAAAATGTTAAACATTTGCCTGAGTATTGTTTGATGATGGAGGTTTTGTAAGATTGCCAAAAATTATAGGTAGTAAATTATTGTGAACTTTGCATAATAACGTAAGACGAGAATGTTTCCTTCTTTCTGCCAAAGCATTCCATTTTAAATTTTGAAGCATTTCTGTTACACTGTATTTAAACCATGTCTATTTAAAACAAGCCTAGCAGCTTTTCGCTGTACCATTTCTACATTATTGGAAACTAGTGAGAAGCCTGTCCAAATGATGATGGGCTTTGGGTTTCCATTTGTACGTAGAATAAGAAAATATCTTGCGAATAATGTAGAGTGCGTTAAAACAATACGTGCAACGTGCTACCTAGTTGTTTAAAACCGATTTGTGATGAGGTCGAGAATATTTAATAATTGCTGCGTTAATTAATTGAATGGCTGATATCATTCCAGTCTGCATTTAGAATAGGGAAACATCTAGCCAGTAATGTAGAGGCGTCAAAACAATACGTGCAGTGCGGTGCCTTGTTGAAAAGTGATTTGTGATGAGGCCTAGAATATTTAATAATTGCTGCATCAATTTATTGAATGGCTGATCACAATTTTATTAATTAGGTAATAGTAGTTAAATTGCATTTTACTGCTTTCAAAAATTTCTGCAGGCCTTTTAGGTACAATTGTACGTAACACAGGATAGGATTGATCTTTAACTATGCGTCTAACTGGTTTAATGAAGATGCACTGTCTAATTATGATGATGCATTTCGAAAGCTGTTGGTAGGAATAAAATTTAAGTTTTTCACGCGTTTGGATCAAACAGCTTGGGATGACCATCTGACTATTATCCAGACTGTTGATGAGCAATTTTGCAGACCGGACAGTGACAGTCTAGTCCCAGGCGGACGTCTTCTTTTTAATCATCACATTTCTCATTTCTCCGTATTTTTGGTTGCAGAGGTTCGGCGAGGGGCGGGACCGGGTCGCAGGGGGGATGGGTTGATGGAGGGGCCGCACACGGACGAGGAGCGAGGGGGGGAGGGGTTGTCAGACGAGACCGCTAGCATCATAAGCTACGCTGCATCAGAGCCCCCTCTTCACACAGATGGTGGGGGATCATTTTATATAATTACATAAATATACCATCATCACTTCATCTTAAACTTCTCTACTGCACTCCACCCTAATGGATGATTATTTGCAGGGCCGACGAAATTAAGCACCTTTGCCAAGGGCGCACGAAGTGACTCGAAACCTTTTGCCGCGGCCGGGTTCGAACCGACTCTCTGCCACACTCGCAATCCGAAGTCCGCGACTTAGACAACTCGGCCACAACGCTTCGCCACATCTAGCTAAATCATAATTTAACGAACAATGTAATTATTTATTTGTTTGAATTTGATTTTGATTTTTACAGAACATTTTTATAGTCTAGTTTGACATATCAAGGTCGACTATTCTGATTGGCTGATGACTAGGAATGAATCGCTTTCATTGGCTGATAACTAATGCAAAGAATTTACTGGATTTACTGGATTTACTGGATAGTCGCCTTGAAGCCCCTCTCCCTGGCCTCATGGACGACTCTACCGCCAGGCCCTCCACCTCCGTGACGGCAGCCATGTGTGCAAGTCCCTTGTCCCCCCTCGCGCTCACGGCTCAACAGGGGAAGGAAGCAGCGTGCTGCTTATTTTTATCCCCTGACATATGGTCGGATAACTAGTGGCTCGCCTAAAAGGCCTCTCTCCTCAATATCCAATAAATACTCTCTCGTTTTATAGAACTCTATCTCTTGCATAATATCCACACTGAACTTTGAATTGTTCTGATTGGCCAGTAAAACAATGAATAAACTTATTACATTAGCTTGTGATGCAAAATTAGCTATTTTAATTGATTGGTGATTCAGAAAATGAACTGCTTTGATTGGCCGTTGCTTTAGAGGGGGCAGAGTCAGAAGAGAAGGGCTCGGCCAATCAGGAGATGCAGGAGGATAAACTTGTGGAGCTCATCGAGGCAACCAATCAGAAGAGGTCTGTTGTTTGTAGAGTATTTATTTTTGTGCACTTTATTTAACATTTTAAAATAATATGAATTTACTTGCACTTTTAGGAAGTCTGTATTAATTCAATATTTATAAAAAGAAATTTGTATACAAATTTATTATATACAATTATTTTTATATGCTGTTTTGAGTTGAATACATTATTTATGTGTGTTTGTTATAGCTGCTGCTAGCCTTCATCCTGCAAGAAAAAACTGAAGCAAATTGTTGATTTGATTTAAACAGGGTTAGTTTGCGGTTGATTTAAAGTTTAAAGCCGGGTTTTTCCATCGAGTGTTAAAATTTAATCCAAGGTCATGACGTCATCACACCCAATGAATCCACTGAAAGCCTGATCCATGATTTATTTAACACTATGTGATTGGTTATTCCAATATAAATCTTGGATTTAAATTTTATCACTTAATGGAAAAACCAGGGGTAAGTGTGATTCAGATTTTGTTGAAGTTTAATTTAGCAATTTTACGAGGTCAGGCGAAGGGGCTGGCCTGTGGCAAGCACAGAACTACAAGCCTAGAATGCGCAAGCATTAGCTGCACAATACCACAAAAAGAAGCATTTTTTGCTACAAACGGAACTTGATTTGAATTATGGGTAATAGTTGTTAATTATTGTGATTGAATGTGAAAGGGTCATAACCCTGTCAGTCAATTGTTGACGGTTGGTAATTGGTTTGGCCCGCGGGCCAAGCCCCTTCCCATAAGTCCCCATAACACATCACGTCTCATCCTCATAAGTCCTTTATTCTATAGATTTTAGTGACGGGCCTTGGTGGCAAGCCACAGTGTATGCCACTCATAGGTAATTGATTGCTGAGTCCTGCTGTTGCTGCAGTGTGAAGGGTCGTGTGGATGCTCTGAATGCACTGAGAGCTGCACTGAGTAACCAGCTGCTCACTGACCTACTGGCCACCCGGTCGGTACATAGATTGTAACTTGCTTAAGTATTGGTCAGCGGGTCTGTATCTAGATTGTAACTTGCTTAAGTACCGGTCAGCGGGTCTGTACCTAGATTGTAACTTGCTCAAGTACTTTGTTAAGTATTTACCACCAGGTTTGTTTCTAGACAGCGATTCTTGCTGATGTGCTATCGAGCCACCTGCCCATTTACACTGTAGTACTTAATCGATTGATGATTTCCCAATAATCATGAATCTTTTGACTATAGAAGTTTATCTTCTTTCGGGAAATATGTTACCAAATGATAGCAATGAATAGCTGCTGATATATAGAATTTGTAATGTTTTACTTACTATAAAAATAATAACTACATGCTGCTCATTAGAGTCGTTAAAGAGCCCAGCTTGCTAAAGGGTGACTTTGTTGTGTTTTGTATTAGGTATTTGTTACGTTTTATTTTATTGTATTGTGTATTTTATATCGCACAGGTTTTATTTATTTCTTTATTTTATTATTATTTGTATTTACACATGTTCCGGATGACGTCTTTGGACGCTGAAACAGACTGACCTTGTAGTTTTTGTTGTTTTTATTTAGTATATTTCTGTTATATGTGTCGTGTTCCAGGAAGGTGGGTCTGTCGGACAGCCTGGCGCGCAGCCTACTAAAGGGTAAGTCAGAGGAACAGTGCGCAGCGACGGTCTGCGCGGCGCTACTCGTCGTTCAACTTGGGGGGGATGCGGAGGTGCAGGGGACGCTCTGTCCCCCACTCAAACTGACGGCGCTCGATAACTCCGCCCCCCTACCCGCCCGCGCTGCCGTGAGTAGGGGATATTAATATGAAAGTCCAATTAATGCAGGATTTTATATCGGTGTTCTTTTAAACTTGTTTGTGCTGGAATGTTTTCATACTGAATCCCCTATGACAATGCTTTTCAATAGACGGCCCTCGGGCCAGATCTGGCTCCCAAAGGGCCTTGAAGTGGCCCCTTGATGGTAAATGTTGAAGTTGGTTGGCAAAATGCAAATTGTTGAAGTTTTTTTGTAGTTTAGAGATCGTGTACTGTGTAGCACAAAAATTATGTACAGTCCGGTTCTGTGCAAGACTACCGACACAGAGGCGCTCCCCCTTCTTTAGTCGCTTTTTGTGACTCACCTGGTGAGCTCCGGACTGCAAGCCAATTGTCTGTTCCCCAGCCTGCAGGGGGTGATTGTTGAAGTGGGCTATAGTTGTTGATGCATTAGACGCATAGTTATTGTACGACTGTTTGTGTTGCAGTGTGCGGAGGTGTGGGGCATTGTCACCTTCCTTTGTGAACAGGAACCACAGGTCCTACTCAGTATTCAATATCGTAATCATATTTATGATTATATATAAGTCTTTTATTCGCTATCAAGGCAGAACACAATAAGGAAATAGAAACTTAAATAAACGAACAGTTGAAGTGCGAGCTAAATTTCGGTGAAATTCACAACATCAGGTGATAGAGTTTACACAATTAGCGAAATAGTCATTGATGATACGTGACAAGTCGAGCACTAACGACTGCGTTGATACGTTGTAAGAAGCAGCTAGTCGTGACAGTTCGCCATTGCCTGACAAATCATACAGAGCTCTCAATATGTACAAGGGCTTAATTTCAGCGAGTCCAAAAAATTTATTTAGCGTATTGCAACAACGTGCTCCACTGGCAAATAGCCAGTGTAGAATTTATACGGAGTGACAATTTTGGTGTACAAACAGTTATAATTATTTATATAATTCATAATTATATATCTCTTTTTCTTCATTTATATCTTATACGTTATATATTATATCTTTATTTATATCTTTTTATTATATCTTTATTTCGCTCAAAATTGTAGAAACATATATATTCGCATGACACAATATACTATTTTTTTAGTACGTTGATACATGCTACGATAAACTACAACTTGTGCAGCAACTTTTTCTATGTTGCGTCTAGAGTTCAAACCTCTTTTTTTACTGGAAGTTCAATAACCTGCGTATTATTTACTTATCTCCTTATTGCCCTGCTGGACATTAAATTAAATGGATTAAGTTGATATTATTTCTGACCTGTTGGTGCGTTGGCGTCGTTCAGTTGATAGGGGAGGTGATGGGGTCCCTAGAGACCCTCTTCAGAGGGTCGTACCTCAAGGGGGACGGGTCCTCTCCCACCCTCCCCCCTGATCAGACAGCGCTCCACTGCAGCGCCCTGGGGGCCTGGGCGCTGCTTACTACCCTCCTGCCTCCCTCACTTGTTGACAGGATCATTGAATCGTATGTACATCCTTAGCTCTTTAACAGTCGCTTATAATAACGGTTAGTATGTTGTTTAAAACTGACAGTGTGTTAGACGCCTCGTAAAAACCACACGTTTTGAAATTTGAATGTTTTGCGTCATTGTTAAACAAAGTGCTCTAGACTACAGCTCAGCCAATACTGAAGCTAAAAATAATCTGGATAGTACAGTATATGCAGTAATATCTGACGAATAGAATTGTAATTGTAAGCCAAGCGATTGGTTTTCATCGAACTGTAAGCCAGGCCGTTGACTAGAGTGATATATATTTGTCGCACTATTGCGCAGAATCGCTGTTTGCATAGGATCGCGCTGTAGGCCTTTCTCTAGGAATCGACGTTCAAAACGCAATGCGCTGAGCGCCGGCGTTGAATCCGAGACATTCAGCCGTTAAGGAGTTAGTATTCCCGGTCTCATCCCCCGATACTGGAGTACCGCGTAATTCATATGCGCACGCGATACATCACTGCTATGATTTAGATCAGCTTGGTATAGTTTTGAGCTATGTACGACGTGGTCTCTCGTAACTGGTCGGTTATCTCAATTATCTGCCAATTTGAGTTCTTGCCCCATATATCTTTCTCAGCTTACCCCAGCAAGCCGGGGGAACAAAGAGTTAGTTTGCAGCTCGGAGCTTCCCGGGCAAGTCAAAGTTGGGAGAGTGGTGATCTTTGGCCTAAGGCATTTAATCGGATCGGAGTACTTGTTTAGTACACCCAGTCCCTTAAACTTCCCCAAACAAAATCAGAGCTGTTGTATCATCATGATGCTGACCAATCACAGCTGTTGTATGATAGCAATGCTGACCAATCGCAGCTCTTGTATGATAGCAATGTTGACCAATCGCAGCGCTTGTTACAGACACCTGGCTCGGTTGCTGGAGCTGCTGCTGAGCGCTGACGTGGAGCTGAGGATAGCAGCGGGGGAGACGATAGCGCTGCTGCATGAACTAGCAAGGGACAACAACGAGGTTAGGGTTAGGGTTGGGTTAGGGTTAGGTTTGGGTTGAATTTAAGTTAATTCTTTTTTTTATTTTTATTTTGTTGTTATTTTTATTTTGCGGTCTAAGAAATATATTAATATATTATAAAGTTTTTGTGTGTAGCGCAAAGACTATATGCAATCCGGTTCTGTGCAAGGGAGCCCGCACAGAACAGCTCGCCGTTCTTTAGTCGCCTTTTACGACTCGCCCGGGGAGCACTGGACTGCAAGCCAATTCTTTATTCCCCGGCCTGTAAGGATTTTCGGTTAAAGAAAGGCCTCTGCTGCAAGAGCAATTTTCTCAAAAAAAATAATTGAAGGATCAATGAAGCGAATCATTAACGCGTTCAATGAAACATTTTGAGTTCTACCTTCTTTGCCCTCAAGCCTCGTGACTGAGAATTGAAAGTGTGGCCCACTGGTGTCCACCATGAATTTCAGGAAAGTTTAAACGGAAAATGGTTATCGCGCTATTGTACTGGTAGGAAAAAGGCTGATTAAAACAGCTGCTGTGAAACTTGTTAAGTAGTAAGTTATGGTAGTGCGCCTTTTCTGTGAATCATAATAAGTTATTGTTTTTGTTGGAAGAGTTGATGAATAGTTCCTTCAGCACCATTGGTCGTATATGCGTCTGGTTGGTGTACGCAGCGCTGTGAATGGTCAGATGTATGTCAGGTCGTGTCTGTGATTGGCTGGTGCAGGACTTTGAGTCGGACTGTACTGCCGAGCTCTGCGCCACACTGCGCCGACTCTCGACCGAGAGCTGCAAATTTAGGGCGCGACGTGAGCGCAAGCAGCAACGCTCGTCCTTCAGAGACATACTCGCCTTTGTTGAGGATGACCTGCTCACTGCTGAGTCTATTCGGGTGAGGGTTAGGGATATAGCAATTATCTTCTGCAAGCTGGGGAACAAAGAATTGGCTTGCACCTCAGAGCTCCCCGGGCAAGAAGTCGTAAAAGGCGACTACAGAACTGTGAAGCGGTTCTTTGCTTGACCCCGAGGCAGTGAACCGGACTGTAATAGTCTGAAGTTGTACATGGCACTTAAACCCCCAAAGAACCTACCATCATTAAGTATTTTTATTGATCAAAGTCCAGATATATGTCACGAGCGAGCGAGGCGCTGTGGGGTAGTGGTTAAGGGTCGGACACGAGTCCCTGATACATGGGTTCAAGTCTCCGCGCTGAAAACTATGAAACCATGCGAGACCCTTCACAAGGCTGTGATATTTACTTCAACTTCATTACTGCACTACACCTTAAGTGGATGATTATTCGCAGGGCTGACGGATTTAGACCTCCTTTGCCAAGGGTGCACAAAGTGAATTGAAATCATTTGCCGTGGCCGGGATTAAGTGTCGCTAGCTGCTAACCTCTTTGCATATGATTTTTTATTCGGTTGGCATCATTAAGGTCATCCACTGTCAAAGCTCAGCTCCTGTAGTCCTCATCTGGGCACTAAACATCTAACCTGTGTGAAAACATGGACGTTAGCAGAATAGGTGATCAAAAAGGTGCCTATTAGTTGCTAGGTCAGAATCCACAAATTTTGAATGCGCTTGTGTGCAGATAACACGCTATGAACAGCTGAGGCTTGACAGTTGGACTATGAGGACGCGCTACGACGCTCTGTGTCACATGCTGGGCTCCGGCATGAACCTACACCTACAGGTCTGTACAGCCACGTAGCCTATGCACGTTTTTATGTTTGCTCTGTCCTTATATACACATTCTGCATTTATTTAATTGATAATGACAGTTGCTAATTTGTTATTTATAATTTTAAAAGTATCAAATAATTATTTAATTGAAAATTTTACAATAATATAAAAAGTTAGTTAAGTCCATTTCGGCATCTGAGGAAGATGTCATGGGGCCTCATCGTGGACAACCTTTGGTTGGTGAACCTAGACAAGGGGGAAGGCAACTTCACTTTGCACCCCAAAGTTGGCTGTTTAGAGCTAAGTTGTCGTGAACTTGACTGCTAAACTTGCACCTTCACCGCTCCTGCGATTCAACCAAAGGATGATTTTTTTATCTCCGTTTGCGTGATATTTTTGGTTCGTTACAACTTGTGCATCTATACATGCATACATATGCTACACTCTACACTATGCTACACTCTACACTGTGCTACACTCTACACTATGCTACACTCTACACTGTGCTACACT
>JAQIWG010006201.1:0-13575 GCA_034695025.1 Chamaedrilus cognettii | reverse complement strand
AAACTGCAGGTGAATGACATCACGATGTCCAAGTTATTGTACCCTGATGGAGTTTCATGTCTCAAAATTGTTTCTTGCATATCGTGCAAAAAATCTCTGGCTAAATAAATTATGCTGCAGAGCGAGTTTTCTAATGTAGTTTTGGATGGAGTTTTGAATGAAAGGTGGCATCGAATGTTTATGAAACAGGCGTCGGAAGTTTGAGGAAGAGCTGAACATGAAGCGCTGGAAGGTGGACAGCAGAGAGATCGCCGTCTTGAGTCAGATGAGTCGCAGTCAGGGAAGCATTCTGAAGGTGTCCACGCAGGTCTCTGAGACCATTCTCACGACTTAATAATAGATTATGACGTTGAGATTTTAATTCAAGATATTGCAACGATGATAATTATCATCATTCCTGACGTCCATTCTAATGCGCTACAGGCAAGTCTGTAACGCCGTGTTCATGTTAACACAGATTGGACGTTTATTTTTAGCTGGGTTTTTACGGCCGAAGGAAAATATGGACATCAACAAAATATATGGCGCAAAAAGTGTCATATATTATCTAAGTAAATGATAGTATTCATGCTATGTTTGAGTCGTGTCGTTGTCGGCGTGGTCCCCGATGACGTCATTAGACTTCAAAACGGACTAAACCACAGACCAATGATCAAAATAGATTCGTGCACAATGATAGCGATCTATCACGTGCTTGAGACACAACAAAGGGATTATTAATCACTTTCAAATGGCGGCGTTGCCGCCAGATCACAATTAACTGGATTTCTATCGGCCCATAGAAACTAAGCAAAATTTAGGCAACCAATAGCGGCATCATTATCACTAAATGCTGCCATATGTTCCTGGTTGTCAATGTCAATCCCACGCGCCTGCGGTCCTGCCAGTCCTGGGCGCCTCTAGCGAATATACCATCTCTCTGCTCTAAACCGATTATTGTTATTGTTGTTATTATTGCTGTCTGATTCAGGCGGTGAGTTCGTCGGCGGATAACTTTGCGCTGCTGCTGGCCGGTCAGAGCATAGAGCTGAGTCTGCGTCTGGCGCACTACAGCGGCATGAGGGTGGTCGTCAAGTCTCTGCCGCACTCGCACCTCAGCCTCTCGCGCAACGAACTGCTCGAACTCAAGGCTGTGAGTCGGATATTAACTGCCGGTTGCTCCACATCGATTTTGAAGAAGCTCGAGATTTGGAGAGCGATTTAATTTTGTGGTCCGATTTAACCAATGAAAATCTATGAGCCAATTGTATCGAATAATTTGATTGGTCAATTCGGACTACAAAATTAAATCGCACTTCAAATCAAGGTCGAGCAACCGGCAGTAAAAGCAATAATTGGTTATTAAAAACCATAAATCGTTTATTAAATAACTTTATTAATACGTTGGCGAAGCGTTGTGGCCGAGTGGTCTAAGTCGCGGACTTCGGATTGCGAGTGTGGCAGAGAGTCGGTTCAAACCCCGGTCGCGGCAAAAGATTTTGAGTCACTTCGTGCACCCTTAGCAGAGGTGCTTAATTTCGTCAGCCCTGCAAATAATCATCCAATAGGGTGGAGTGCAGTAGAGAAGTTGAAGTTGAAGTGAAGTTTAATGTAGTAAATTGAAAATAGTAAAATGGTCAATCAGAAACATAAAAATCTGTGAATTGCCTAATAAAAGCAGTCAATTTAAAATTTAAAGTTATATATTGAAAATAAAAGCGACGTATCCTAAGAGAGTTAAATTATAAACTAAGAGCAGTAAATTGGAAATTAAAAACGATAAATTGGATATTTATAATGTGAGTTGAATGTAATGTAAGTATTTGACTTCAAATGTGAATGGATTTTTCTAATTCAATGTGCTTCAATCTCGTTTTAGATGAGGGACATGCGTCATGAAAATCTGAATCAGTTCGTCGGCTTATGCGACGAACCGAACAAGGTCGCAGTGCTAACAGAATACTGTACCCGCGGCAGCCTTCAGGTCTGCTCAGATTGTCTTCAACATTATCACGTACTGTAACTGGCTATAAACGTGTTTTTTTCGACGTCAAGTTTGACTTAGTTTATTTCTAGTTTAAATGTACTTTGTGACTTTGCAACTGCGACTTTGCGACTTTGAGTCTTTGCTTAGCAAAGCATCTACTCCAGCCTCCTCCTGGACACACAGCGAGCGTCGACGAGTCTGTCTGGCATGGCGCTATTTTGAAGCCTTTTTTATCATTTTTATTCACTATAATACAGGAAAAGCGATGAGGTATTTAAAAAAATGGCTGGGTCCCTTAACTTTAGATTTCGGTGTACTATGAGAGACAATTGAATTTTTTTCCAAATTCTGATTGTTAGCTTGGTACTTTTGGCATTTAAAACATTTTTTTAAGTTGTACTGTTTTTATTTAGTTAGTACGCCGTACGGTAATGGTATGTTGGCCGCAGGATCATCAAAATACTAAAAATGAAGAAACGATGATTACTAACGCCCAGTTGCTTGATCTCGATTTAAGTGCGATTTAATTTTGTGGTCCGAATTAACCATTAAATTATTCGATACAATATTCTCATCGAGTCCCATTGGTTAATTCGGACCAAAAAATTACGCGTGCACTTAATTCGCACTTAAATCAAAGTCGAGCAATCAGCAGTAATAGTTGGTTGCATAATTCAAAGATCAAAGATCACGCGTCAAGAACGTTGTTTAGTGTTTTTCCTCGATCTCAGTCCTTTCGAGCTGCGAATGAAAATCAAAGTCTGAAGAAAGAAAGTTGTCAGAGAACCCTGCAATTTGTTTAGATGATAACCTTTTCCACAATACAGCCATAGTGACGAGGTTACTACCTTTTATACATGTGAATATGGTGATTTGGTAAAAATCTCGTTTTACAATGAACACATAGGGCTGGTTTCTCCAACACGGATTTAATGGTGGTTCAGGATTTAGCCTATGCAAAAAGGTTGGTTAAATCCTGAATCACCGTTAAAGCAGTGTTGGAGAAACCAGTCCATAGCGTTTAGATCATAACCATTTTTGCAGTGCAAGCAGAGACTTGTCTAAATTATAAAGAAACGCCTACATACGCCTATTTGCAGATTGATGAACAGTGTATACCGTGTTCTATTTGGTAACTATTGCTAATTATAATTTCCAATTCCTATACAGAATCAACGCTATCTCTCAGATAAACGATGTTCTAAATTCCGAGAGCAATCAGCCGTGCATATGAATTTTATCTCATAATAACTTGTAACTTCTGTGTAGGATAAACTGCAAGATGAATATGTGAAATTGGATGAAAACTTTCGCCAATCGTTCATCGGTGAACTCATTAAGGTATAGTTTCAAAAACATTTATTTCTAGTTATAACTTATTAGTTACTTACTATAACTTACTTATTATTACTTACTATATTAACTTACTTATTAATTACTTACTAGTTATAACTTATAACTGTTATAACCAAGTACTTAATGGAACGAATTAAAAAATGTATGGAATCGAAGCAGTAATTGAATTTATGTTAGCTGAAAATAGCGTGTGAATTGTGCAGCACTTCTATGACAATTACTCCTGTGTAGGTTAATGAAGCATTCAAACATGTGATAGATACGATGTCCACAACGCTTATTGTATGCACAGTTATTTCAGATATTCACTGGGTCGCTTAATCTTGTGTCAAAATGTATTGTGAATTATGAGACACCATCTTTTAAGGTAAAAATGTAAGAATGAGCCAATGCTCGAAATAACGAGAATAAATTAGTTAGTCTTTCATCAATCAATCAATCTTTGTTAGATTGTTGACACGATCCTTAAAATACAATCCCACCACCAGAATCATTTTGTTGAATTTCCTAGCTGTTTGTTTGCTGCAAATATAGCACGAGACGTTACACTTCGAAGAATAAATTTATTGAACAAGCGACATAGTGCGAAGTGTGCTTCGGCATTTTAAAAATTTATAAAATGTATGAAGTGTAATAATTTGTTACAATATTACGAGATTTACAAATATTGTTTTTTTGCTTGTTCGTTGGTCAGCTGACAGTTTGTTTAGCCTGAGAGTGCTACCAACATCGCATTTAGTAATAATCTCATTTTTCATTGATCCGTGATTAAATATCTTTGTTTTATATCTCGGTTAAAATGTATGTTATACCCAAATGTTTTCAAGTTTATTTTACTTACGTTTTAGGGCATGGAGTATCTGCATAGAAGTCCGTTGAAGTATCACGGACGACTAAAAAGCAGCAACGTACTGTTGGATAGTCGCTGGGTGATCAAAATCACCGACTTTGGCCTTATTCACCTTCGCACCAAAGTCTACGAGACGGAGAACGAAACAAATACTTGTAACAATATGTGATAATTTAAGCCTTTAAAACTTGTCTCTAAACGGCTTAGAGGTCTTTATCCTTGATCTACATTTATTGAGCCGTTAATCCTGTTTTAAAAATGTAATGCATGAGTGAATTTTATCTTGCAAAGAAGTATTTTATAGCATGCAATTTTAAATAATTATCTTCTCTGCAGAATGTTAGATCGAAGGAGGTAGGTATATTGATTTGGAGAGAAAGTTAGGAAGGGGAGAGAGAAGGAAACGTGGAGGGATGCAATAGAGAGCTAGAGGCAAGAGGATAGAGGCAGGAGGATATGAATGAGCGAGGCATGAATAGAGAGATTGCAAAGAATGGAGAGTTATGGAGGATATGGAAAGAATTGAGAGTCATAGTCTCGTCGTGTGAAACGTCCAACCTGTGCTAGCACACAAAAGTAGACGTAAAACGTAAATGATGACGATGATGATGATCTTACTGGATCTATTTATGGATTATAAAACAAAATTGATATCGGACTCCGTGGAATGATATATACACATCACACAACGCTCTGTGTAAACGAATAAAAAGTTAAGCTTGAAATGAGATTTTGTCGACACTTTGAGAATAAAATATGAAGCAGATGTTTTATGAGCTTGTCTCGCTGCCTTGCTGCAGCGCTGCTGTGGACAGCCCCAGAGTTGCTTCATCACTCCATGCACGAGCCTTGTTCTAAAGTCGACCTGTACAGTTTTGCGATCATCGTCCACGAGATTCTTTATCGCAACGGTCCCTTCAACGTGCACGAGGAAAATATCACTCCGAAAGGTAGGCTACGGAAGCGTGGAAGGGCCACGAGAAAGTTTTATTTTCTAAATTTTTCATCTTTTGTTGTAGCAAAATTGTAGAGAAACAGTGGCAGATGTTACATTGAGCAGTGTAAAAATGTCTGACGCACGAAATATTCAGATGTGAAGCTTAAGCTTGGAAGTGAATTTAAGAAGAAGTCTGATCTGGACACATGCATTTGGATAGAAATAGAGTGCGTTTCGAAAAAAATAAGTGTTTTTGCCGTTCTATGATCCTGAATATCTATAACTTTGTACATGAACTTCACATTTTTCCTCCGAAAGGAATCCTATTTCTGTCCAAATGCATCTATCCAGATCAGACTTCTTCTTAATTTCACTTTTAATCTTATGCTTGACATCTGAATATATTTCATGCGTCAAACATTTCTTACACCGCTCATTGTAACATCTGTCCCTGTTTTATCTATAATTTTGATACGACAGAAAAAAATTATGCTGGTGGGGGGGATGCATCCCCCCATCCCCCCCCTCCCCACTGGATCCGTCCTTGATCTTGACTCGTTGAGAAAAGTTGAGAACAGCAAGGATTGGAGGAAGATTGTGGAACACATTGCCAGAACACTGCAACGTCAGCAATCATGACGGCGGGCGGAAATGAAAAGAAAAATTACAAATTCATTTTCTACTCTTATTTAATTTATTGTTCTTATTTATTGATTGGACAACTTATTTGCTCAGAGATCGTCCACAGAGTGAGCGCGCTCGAGACGCCCCCATTCCGTCCCGTCTGTTCCACGGAGATCAACACGGACTCGGCCCTGCTGCAGCTCATGCAGGACTGCTGGGCCAACGACCCGAGCGCCAGGCCCGACTTCGTCACTGTCAGACTGAGATTCAACGCGCTCTACAGGGGAAGGTAAGGAGACCATTCAGGTAATGGACCATTGACCATGACCATAGACGATGAGACCAATGAATGGTGTCTGAGACCATTTCAGTAGGCCTAGTCGTTTATATTTTTATTTGTGGATTTGTTATTGGATGGTTTTTTAACTAAGCGTCAAATCTAACGTAACATGAAGCGTGATTTTGCGCATGCACGGAAAAACATACAAGCGGCGAAATAACGTCGCTGTTCCTTTGACGTCTTTTCGCCGCTTGTATTTTTTGCAGGCACGAAATCACGCTTTCGTATTTTATTTTATTTGGCTGTTAGTTGCTCCGAACAGTGCATATCATCCTGAAATTTAAAATCTTTTTGGAGTATGACTGCTAATTTATGATGCTGTTTGCACTCGTCTTTTATGCGTGTTGTGTCAACAACGCAAAGCTAAAATGTACCAGGCACGAGCTTAGAATTTTCTTTAGGCAGTTTTTTCTTCGTCGTAGCTAAAAAACGAAAAGCGCACGATTAGAAACATTGTACAGTCATCGTGAGACCTTTAGCCAACTACAGAGTCATTATCAATTCGACTGCAATATCACATCTTTTTAAATAACGTATTTAGTATGCATGTTCGTTTTCTGTCTTAGGCCACAAGAAAGGCATCTGGCCACAAAAACTCAGATTCAATATAAGCGTCTAATCTGTGATAACACGGAAAGGGAGTTACAGGCTTGCCTGTAATTATCTACAAAGGTGCAACGTAATGTACAAAGCTGTAACCTACAAAGGTGCAATGTAATGTACAAAGATGCAACCTACAAAAGTGCAACGTAATGTACAAAGGTGCAACCTACAAAGGTGTAACGTAATGTACCAAGGTGCAACCTACAAAGGTGCAAAATAATGTACCAAGGTGCAACCTACAAAGGTGTAACGTAATGTACCAAGGTGCAACCTACAAAGGTGCAACATAATGTACAAAGGTGCAACCTACAAAGGTGCAACATAATGTACAAAGGTGCAACCTACAAAGGTGTAACGTAATGTACCAAGGTGCAACCTACAAAGGTGCAACATAATGTACAAAGGTGCAACCTACAAAGGTGCAGATTAAAATTTAAAAAAATAATCATCATTTTTGACGTCCATTCTTATGCTCTACAGGCAAGCCTGTAACGCCGTGTCCATGTTAACACAGGTTGGACGTTTATATTGGAGCTGGGTTTTTACAGCCGGATGCCCTTCCTGTCGCCATCCAGAATAATAAATTATCCTGGATGATGATTATTAGCCAGCGACACTTGTGTATTTAACAGCCTTGCTGAAGAGCCTGTAACGCCATGGTTTCATAGTTGCCGGCGCCGGGACTCGAACCCAGGTCCTCTGGAACCAATGTCCAGCGCCTTAACCACTAACACCACAGCGCCTCGCTGTACCTTAAAAAATGCATAAAGGGGCGGGATGTCAAATGCGATGATGATTATTATTATTTTATTTGGCTTCAGAATATCGAAACGTTTGCTGCTGAAATTCAGTTAGTATGTCGCGTTATTGGAAGGAATCACAACATCATGGACAACATGCTGGGCATGATGGAGAAGTACGCCAACAATCTGGAGGAGCTCGTCGAGGAGAGGACTCTCCAGCTGGTGGACGAGAAGAAGAAAACCGATCTGCTTCTTTATAGCATGATGCCGGTGTAAGATAAGATATCTCCTTCTTTATGGCATGATGCCGGTGTAAGATAAGATAGGAGATCTCTGTCCTTATAGCGTGATGCTAGTGTAATATAAGATGGGATATCATTGAAGCAGGATGTTAGTGTAAGAAAAATAGGACATCTTCATTATAGCATGATGTCGGCGTAAGAAAAGTTAAGATGAAGAGATCTTAATCTTTATAGCATGATGCCGGTGTAGAATAAAACAGGCAATTCTCTTCTTTATAGCATGATTCCTGTGTGAGATTATGATTGAAGATATTCTTCTCCATACTATGACGCGGGCGTAAGAAAATCTAAGAGAATCTGATGTGAACTGAAACTGAACTGAAACTGAACTGAAACTGAAAATCTTTATCGCATGATGCCTGTGTAAGAAATGATGGAAAATCTTCTACTTCACAGCTTGCATGCCGGTGTAAGATAAGATAGGAGATCTTCTTATTAATATAATGTGTGAATTTCTCTCATGATCATAAAAAAACAACGATTATGACTGAGTATCGGCTTGCGTCTAAACCATGGCATACATTTTAACACGTATCAACAAAACATTCAATGTTTCATTTCAGACAAATTGCATGTCAAGTTCCAAATTGAAAGTAGTGTTACATAAATAAAAATAGGCCCTATATTCGATATAAGGGATGACAAGGTCTTCAACCCCTGCACATTGGGAACAAAGCGTTAAGTTGCAGCTCTAAGTTTCCCAGTCGTGTCGTATAAGGGCGGCAATTCTAACCATTTAAATACTTTGAATTTATTGTCGATCCACTGTCATTTCATAATTTCATCGTATTCACCCTGTCAGGATCGTTGCGGACAAGCTGAAGACCGGTTCTCCGGTGGAACCAGAGTTTTTCTCCGAAGCTTCCGTCTACTTCTCCGACATTGTGTCCTTCACGAACATGGCTGCCGAGAGCACCCCCATGGAGGTCGTGACCTTTCTCAACGACCTCTACATTACCTTCGACGATATCATTTCCAAGTTCAACGTTTATAAGGTCAAATTTATCAATTTACATGTTTAGAAGTAATGGATTGTTTAAAAATTTTACATTTCATTAATGGTATTATCTAAAGGTGAGGCGCTGTGGTGTAGTGGTCAAGGCGTCAGGCTTCGAGTCCAGAGGACCAGGGTTCTAGTCCCCGCGCCGCAACTATGAAACTATGGGCTACAGGCCCTTCAGCAAGACTGTTAAACACACAAGTGTGGTAGCTGCTAACCTCATGTCAGGTAATTATTTATTTGGTTGGCATCAGGAAGGGCATCCGGTCATAAAAACTCAGCTTCAGCAGTCCTCATCAGGGCGCAACGTCTAAGCTTGTGTGGAAACATGGACCTTAACAGATTTGGGGCTAGTTTTTCCAACACGAATTTATGGTGGTTCAGGATTTAAAATCTAGAAAATGGTGGGTTAACGGTTTGGGTTTCTCCAACAACGATTACGCACATTGCAGATTGAATTAAATCCATGATTTAAATCCGTCGATGGTGTTACCAAATAGGCTAATGGATGGCCTAAATCCACGGATATAATCGTAAACTAGTAAAATAAAGGATTTAGAAATTCATAATAAAAATTTAGAAAAGATTTGAAAAATCTGAGAACATAAATCCGAGGATTAATTTTAATCAATGGTTGACTAACCACTGATTTAGCTAAAAATAATCCTAGTTGGAAAAACCAAGGGTCAAAGATAAAAAAGGCGGTTTGTTTTTTAGTAAGTTAGTAGTAACTAAATGTAATATTTAGAAAAAAAAAAATTGATGTTTTTGCGAATGCTCAATAATTCTACATGTGATTGCATACAATGCTGTGAAAATTTTTACTAGTGTAAGTTTGCCTGACGCTACATGCTCAACACCTTTGACTGTTAACCTTATGCGCTAATGACTATTTTAATAACCAACGGACTTCAATAGTCGTCACAAAGTTTATTCACCGTAGTAGTTTTTTTTACTGGGGAGTGTGCTTTAAGTTACCCCTAATGAAACTAAACAATTGCATGCCGCTGTACAGGTAGAAACGATCGGAGACGCCTACATGGTCGCTAGCGGAGTACCGGTACGCTTTGATCGTCACGCCACGGAGATTGTCGACATGGCGCTCAGCATCCTGGAGGGAGTCTCCAGGTTTGTTTCTGTCTGGTCTGGAAACACATCTTTTCCCCCGTAAACGTATGCTCTTCCCTGGATGGACAAATGGAATAACTGACCTAGCCTTTTCTTCCACTTCCTTCTTTCCTCCTCGTCCGGGTTTCCTACACTACAACTGCCTGGTGCCCATGACGAAGGGAGGTCCCCGATAACGTCTTTTGATGCCGAATCGGACTATAAGCGCAATATCATATATATGTATATATTTACCTGTTACTTTATTCCCAGGCGATAAAAACAGGCCTATGTAAAGGATAGGCCTGTGTAGGATAGGCCATAAATATTATTATTATAGATTAAATATAGATTATTATAGATTATTTTTATTATTAGGTTCAGGATTCGTCACCGGAGCGAGCGGCGCCTGGAGTGCCGGATAGGAGTCCACAGCGGAGCAGTGGTGGCGGGCGTGGTGGGGCTGACAATGCCGCGCTACTGCCTGTTTGGGGACACTGTCAATACGGCCAGTCGCATGGAGTCAACGGGGAAACGTAAGCGCATTGCAATATTAATTTTTATTTATTTTCGTAGTCACGTCTACCGGTTATGGACTGGTAGAGTTAGATCAGGTCGTCAGGCTCTATTTACGGAGTGTTCTTCGCGAATCCAGCCTGACGACCTGATATATCGTTTCGCGTTGTCAGCAACGCCGATCACCCTGCAAGACGCGTCATCCTGCAGCGATGGTTACATGGTGCTGATATATCATGGTAGTTTATGGGAAGATGACGGGAAGACGCGTCGTCCCGCAAGCACTGTTTTCCCGCAAAACGCGTCATCACACACCCCCCTTGAAGACAGTTCTACCCCCCCCCTACCACGGTCACGCGTTTCTTGGGCCGCTGAAAACCGCCGTCTTGCCCCCGGGCGCACTAAGACCCCGCGCCACCACGGCACTGATCGTGACCGGTGATAAACTGGCGTCACTTCTCAAGGTTGCAGCGATCCGTTTTGAAAGCAACATTCCCAGTAATGATGTATATCGATTCAATGCATTAAGAACGCTATACACCGCAATATATTCATTACTGTCAAAAAGGCTATCAGCAGAGCTGCCCGCGAATACCGCTTTTTTTGGCTTCCGATCTTCAAGGAAGCCCTATTTTCGAGAGTAGGCTTGCAAGCTTTAGTCGTAATATGATTAATTATTCTCTGCTCGACTGCAAGTCTCTCTCGTGCACACTACATAGCCGCATGGCAGGTTTCTGGCATATTTTCCCTGAAACGCAAATATCTTTGCAATTCTCATCATTGTTAATGCGATTTGAAAATAATGTCATGATATACATATGAAAGTAAAAATCTGATTTAACATGATTTAAGATAATTTTTGTGTCTTTTTTGTACTCCAGAATTTTCAAAGCCTAAAGTCAGCGATTATAATTGAATTTCATGAGGCGCTGCTGCTGCAAAATGTGTGATATAAGACGAATTTAGATATCGAGTTTGCATTATTTTCAGCCATGTGTATTCAAATGAGTCAACAACTCTATGACGCTCTCAAGATCTCCGATGCTTTCCATAAATACGAAATACGCGAGCGAGGTCACGTTGAACTGAAGGTCAGTTAGTTCTTTAACTCCACACTGCCCCGATAGCCATGAAATATAGTTTTTAGAGTGATAGGCCTATAGCTGCAATAATTATGAATTTTGTTGTAAGAGTTATATTTTTAAACGAGCTAAGTTTTTTTTAACTAAATGAATTTTTGCAACGACTTTTTATTCTGTCAATATCATTCTGTATGGATATATCAATTTCCATGAAGAGAAAACGGTTCTTTGCTTGGCCCAGAGGCAATGAACCGGGCAATCTTTGTTGTTATACCCTTGTCCTAACTCCTAACCTGCCACCACTTTCCTTTTAGCCTCAGCGAGCGGTACATTTTGAGCGCGCCATATTTTTCTAGAATAAAGCAAGCCAAGAAAAACACCACACAATTATATAGTCAACATTTGTATCTGATAGGCTCCATCGCGTTTCCTCTTTTCAAAGCCAAACGTCGCTCTAGTTTTTGTACCATAAGTCAGTAGCGAGCTATCACGGTGCCCTGATGGATAACGTTGTTAATTTGTGCGCAGGGTAAAGGATTACAGATGACGTACTGGCTCGATGGCAGAAAGGAGTAGCGCTCCGCCGCCATTCGCTAAATGACAGATGGTTCCCTTCTGACCCCCAACGCTCGACCGATCGGCTATCTGCTGCATCGTTGAGGGAACTCTGGGCGCCACGCTGGCCTTAATGGCTGAGACGACAATCGGTGCGATTCCGTCGTAAAACTAGGGATTACAGGGTGACCAGAAACTGTTACAAGCAGGGAAGTGTGACCAGTGTTCTACCATGCAAAACGAGCTATTTTGAAGACTATAATGGTTCCTACTTCTAGTCCAACATGTATTCGTGTTATACACGTTTGTAGCTAATGTATAGATGTATGAAAAGGCAGCAAAGATAAATGATATCAAGGTATGGTCCGCGAGCGACATCTTAGACATTCTGAGACCTGCAGTAGCAGGATTTTTAGACATTTAACAGAAATGAAGGGCATTAGTGTGCCATGATATTAACAAAATGATCATAGACACACATTTCATAGAATTTTCATCTAGTTACCTCACCCGTGCAGTGAGTTCAAGGAATTGTGGTATTTTCTGCGCCCTGTGTGCGTGCGCGTGTGCGCATGATGCGGCGGAATAGTTAATGTCTGCTCTATGTTAAGGCGTCCAGGTAAGCCTATTGGCCTGTAATTCCTAGACCTATAAGACTGCACGCATTGTCCAATTTTATGCTGACAAGTTAATTAGGACTGAATTATTATTCAAAATGATGGATTCTATTAAACTTCGGCGTCAGTTTTTTTTCAAAAAGGTGAAAATTTATATCGCAAGCTCATCATTAGTAACGGATATGACGCTTGTTTAGACGCTTGTTTTTGCAGTAAAAATCATAAATATAGTCAAGGTAACATTTAGTTTAATGCACGTTTCGACGTCAAAGGGATTACAAAATATCGCGACTAATTTCAAACTGTGTGGTGAGTACAGTGAATTTCACAGTGCAAATTTTCAAAGATAGGCCTTCATCGAATAATCTATCTTGTTGGATAAAATTAGATTCATAGACTCCACAGACTACATGTATATGTATACCCAATTACACGGCCAAATTACATAGTATTTTAAATAAATATGGGCGGGCACCAGACTATTCTCTGCCAGATAACATACCCTGCCCTCTTCCCCACAATTAAGAGTTTAGTCCGTCTCTGCCTTATCCTTCTTGTGTAAATTCTGAATGTATCTCGCTAGTGTCGGCATCCATTAATTCCCATTGCCGCGCCGGCTGTCGCCAGGATTAGTATCGGTGCCTCAGGCCCGCCGCCTGGCGTCAACACGCGTCGTGTCGCTACAATGTTCTACCAACAGTGGCGCGGTCATTACGCGCCAGTCTGATTCTAAATAATTCTGCCGGCGGTCGAGGCGACCGTGTTTTGTGCATTGCATTGTAGATTAGTTTTTGGACATACACACAGCGAGAAATCGATGGGGGAGGAGAGATTAGGATCGAGTTGAACCCCTCCGCCTCAATTTTAAACATCCCCAGGTAAAAAAATAGAGCGCCGAGTTGATATTTTCAACATCCCCATGTCAGTTTTTCAACTCCCCAATGTATAGAAAACTTCAGAACAGTCTATGTCCCTTT
>JAQIWG010006200.1:0-13576 GCA_034695025.1 Chamaedrilus cognettii | reverse complement strand
CAGCCATTGGTCCCCCCCAACTTTTGGAACATAAATATTACCCAGCCATTGGTCCCCCCCAACTTCTGAAACGTTGTCGCGGCCCCGCCCATGCACATATAATCAATGGATCTTCAACAAACGCAACCTAAGCCATAAAAGTCAAACGGAGAAAGACAATTTGTAACTCACAAAACTCGACTTGTTTTGACAGCTCTCTCGCCAAGTCAGACAAGTGACTGCAAACAAGATATCAGTTCAATATTCATTCGTTGTAGGCCCTATCACAAACAAATCAATCACTAAACAAAATTCAATTACAAGACTGTTATTCACATTCAGATTACGTGAACAGTCCAGACTATCAGACTATGACATTGTGTTGTTTGAGTCCGTCACTGCGTAGATTCCTTTTGCGTGTTTTGGGCGTTTAAGGACCGTGTGTAGTAACGAAGACTACTACAGTCTGGTTCAGTGCCTCGGCCTTGGCTTTACTAGCAAAGAACCGCTCTACCCTCTTAGACGCCTTTTATGACTCGCCCGGGGAGCTCTGGGCTGCAGGTCAATTCTTTGTTCCCCGACCTACAGGAGTTCACTGCGTAGGTAGATAGTAATAATGATTTTAGCATTAACAGTAAATATCATTAATTGTCATAAGTTTTAGCTTCTATACAGTTTTAGCTTCTATACAGTAGCCTTCAAAAGGAAAATAGCTTTAACACAACAGTACTGCTGGCTACAAGCAAACAATATCTTGCTTTTGTTTGTCCATTTTTCATTGCCCTGTTAATGACCTAAGACTTTAGCGTTAAATGATTTAATACGATCAACAGGGGATTAGCAGCCGCATTCTAGGTATGCATAATTGCATGTAGTTCTAAATAACCTTGTTGTTTTAAATATATCTATATAAGCACACAAATTAAATTAGCTTGGATCAAGTCAAATTTACACACACCGTTCGGTGACGTCGTCCAGACCAAAGACAAGTTTGACGACGATGACGATGTAAGCCATCGACATCGCCGAGAAATCGACGGCCTTCATTGTCCTCATGAAGCGAACCCTGTCTGGCGGCTCCAGGCTTATCAGACTCGACAGTAGCGCATGGAACTCGGCTACATACAGAAATTTTGCAGAAATTTACTTTCATCATAAATTCATCTTGCGTAAATCATATAGTTGTGTTTACTAGAACAGGGTTAGATTAATGCATAGAGCGTAGGCCTTTCACGCTAAATATCTACTTTAATTTACGATCATTGTCATTATATTTTGTGATGAAGAAATAAACTTTAACAAAACTCAATCATTCATCTCAAACCAAATAAAGTAACAAGAAACTAAATCACGCAACCTGGCAAGCCAAGCTCGACTATAAACCGACTGACGATTCTCGAGACATCCACCTCTGGGAAGGTTGAGAGTTGTAGAAAGCCTACGATTTTGTTTGACACATTGAGCAATCTGTCCGGGGTCATCAAGCTCTGACGAAACAAGCAGACTTACCTACACTTATGTAACACAACCAACAAGAACCAGTCAATATTAGCATCACAATGCACACATAAACAACATCATTTTCTTATTACATTTCCTCATTAAAGAATATCTCATTCAGAATTTATCATTAAGACTTACACCGCTACACCACACACAGCACCGCAATGCAAGATGCTGTGTGTGTGTGGTGTAGCGGTTAAGGCATTGGACTGGGAATTAGAGAACTGGGTTCAAGACTTCCTCAAGTCCCTGCGTCGGAAACAATGAAACCATGCATCACAGGCCCTTCAGCAAGGCTGTTAAACAACAGGTGTCGCTAGCTAATAATCATCGCTCAGGATAATTTACTATTCTGGTTGGCAACAGGAAGGGCATCCGGCCATAAAAACTTAGCCCCAATACACACATCCAACCTGTGATAACACAAACACTGCATCACAGGCAAATACGCCCCCAATATACACAATGTCTCAACAACAGTGCTAGCCTACCCACAATTTGAAATATCTAAACACAGTACAATGTATTTCAACATTAAATTTTCAAAGAAGGCATTTGATAACATTCGATAGCTCTAGATCAATTTTAAGAATTCATCTATTCTAGATAATTATTATTCTAAGATCTATCAAATCCATTACGATGCACATACGGCTCTGCAGAATGTGTTGAAGTCTTCACCAAAGAACAGCATGTCCGGAGGTATGAGATTAGTCGCGTCATTGTACGGAACCTTTCCATTCTTTATCCACCTATTACAAGTACAAAAAAGCAACCATCTAAGTACGGTAACACATTGTGGCATGATTACACCCCAATGCGCGTCACTCTAAACCAATGAACTTCCGATAAATTCTTGGTAAATCTATCAACTCTAAGGCTGGGTTTTTCCATCAAGTGTTGAAACTAAATCCGAGGTCATGAAGCCATCACACCCAATCAGCGCACTGAAAGCCAGATCTATGATTAATTGAACGCCATGCAATTGTCCATTTGAATATTAATCTCAGATTTTAACACTTGATGGAAAAACCCGACACACGAATCGCGATGAAAAGAGCAAGCCTGAGAGAATTTTATTGTAAATCCACTCATTTGGCACTATTAAGAAGAAAACGTCCAATTCAACATTTTATATTTCAGGTTTTTTGTGGCAATTAGCACAAAAAATATTGTGGCAATTGGAAAAAAAACCTAAAATATAAAATGTTGAATCTAAGAACGACAGAAAGTGTTCTAGTTACCGTATAAGGTCGTGAGGCAGGATCTCGTTGTTGGTATATTGCAGTGCGATGTACATTAGACAGATCGTCTTGGAGAGCGTCATGGCATCCGTGCGATTGTAGCGCATCGCAGACACCCCTTGAACTTTCTGCGACATAACAATCAACTCGTCAAAATAGCCATAAAGGTACGTCCATTATAATCAACATTACGCCCAAGCTGCGCTACTGAGCTACAGCGCACCTTCAAACATGCAGCAGCACAGCTTTAATCGCTTACAACGCATCACAACATCCACATAAATTAGCACGAGTGAGAACATTCATAACTTTGCAACTAAAAAGTATTTCTGAGAGTGGATTCTATAAACGTACCTCAACTCCTACCTCGACTCCTACCTTGACCTAGAAAGACAATTTAACAGCAGCCCATAACTGCCATTCAAAAAAGCTTTTTGCTTAGTCCACTGAATTTAATATACCACATCGTTAAATTAACGTGACGTCATAGATTTCAAAGAAAATGATTTTCTGTTTTCACTGATTTAAAATTATAGTGATTTCTTGCGGAAATAAATTTGTGCCTTTAAAATTTCCAAATAAATCTAGTTTTCTTCGAACGGCAGTTATGGGCTGCTATTAAATTGTCTTTCCAGGTCAAGGTAGGAGTCGAGGTAGAAGTTGAGGAACTTCTATAGAATCCACTCATAATAAAATTTGATGGCCTCATTGCAATTTTTCTCCTCTACAATCTCTGCGAACATAAATAACAAAATATTGGTTATCGCGATTTCACCTTAATTTTTTTTTCGGAACTCGACTCTCTATAAAAAAATTAAAGAACAGAAACAAAGCAACAACAAAAAAACATTTGCATTCGTTTCCCCCCCAGCCTAGTGTCTTAATTAATAGTTTAATACCGGTACCACTTTCATATACAGAAATTTATATACGCCCATAAAAGAAAAACAATTACAAAATTTAATGAACCCCCCACTCACTGTGACTACCCAGTCCCCCTCGTCGTCCATCACGCCGCAGAGCTCATCCACCGTGCGCTGCTCCTGCTCCTGTGCTTGCTGCTCCGCCGAAATGAGCCGCCGCTCCAGCGCTGCGGCGGCCTGCTTTCCAGCAGCGGCGGCGCTCTTTGCAGTGGCGCCAGTCTCAACATTCACAATGCTATCGTTGTCGTTGTCTTTATCCAGCTTGTCCTAAGTATACAAGAATATCCAGTTTGTTAAACTATAAATCTTAAAATATTGCATACTACTAGAGCACAAACTTTCTGTGCATGCATTGTACTGGAAATAAGGCCAAACGAGTTGCAAGCATTAATTAATATGCAACATTGCAAATCTACCTTTCCCTACAGTAGATTTAGCATGTGTAGTCAAATCAAATGCAATAAATTTTATTACAAACGTGCACAGTTTATAAACAAGTGGGTGATCCCTGAGACATGTTTATAACCCCGAGCAACAGACGCCGAGTGCGACACACCCAGAACGCACTCAAGTTGTCCGGACTCCGCAACTCTAATTTTTTAGGCTATGGTATGTAGAACTCTTGTTACAAATATGACAATGTCATGTCAACTCCATACTATATGGAGTTGACATGACAAAAAAAATTGCTTCTCAAAATCAACCGACATAAAATTATAGAGCTCTGCATCTCATATCCATTCACAGGGTATCTACGGATGCACCATTAGAACAAAACGAACCTTTGGTGACTCCTCTGCCAATCCTTGTTTCTTCTTTCTTGTGACCAGAGCTGAAATGTTTCTAACGCGCGGATTCGCCAAGGTTCCCGGATATTTGTCTCTACATGAACGACAGACCCGAATTATTTTATTAAATAAAGAATTATCAACAAGCATCAAGTTTACAACAACGCAATCCAACCAAAATTGTCAAAATCTGACACATTTCATATGCATGTAAATAAGCCAAAATACAAGATTAAAATACAAGAAAATACAAGATTGATACACATATAAAAATTCGCACTACAATATCAACCAAACCACGATAATAAAAGTGATACGGTATTTAAAGTAAGTAGTATAATCTAGCCTAGTGTCTAACCTAATAGTCTACTATGGGTACTGCTCTTACATAAATAATTTTTCATATTTTCATCAAGCACGGTAACAGTTAAACATACTTTTAAACCAGTTGGCACGCTCAAATGCTATATTCAGATGAATTCAGACAAATAATTTTAAATGTACACTAAACTCCAAAACTAAAATATGCCTGGCAAGAAGCTTTGGTGGAATTTTCTTGCTTGTCTTTTCCACCGAAGACTCACAAAATGCCACACGACATTTTTGTAAGTATAACACCCAGAGGCGAAAAACAACATCCTGAAAATAGCAATACTATACTTTTAAAGAAAATTATCTCTTGATAACATAGACAACCAACAATATTCGTTGATTTATGTCAGCAACTAAATAACAAAATCAACATAATTTTAAGTTGTAAAATTTAAACAAAACACAATCAAGCTTCAATTGAGCGTGCACTTTCTAAATACGTATTTTAATAACCCATCTGTCTGCATTTGTTGAGAATTAATATTTTTAAAAGAAAGAATTGAAAAAGTCTAGAAATTTGAAACCTTTCTAAAATCCTGACACATATGGTCATATATCACACGCTTTACTGCAAACTTGATTGTATATTGCATCAAACCAATAGTGAAATAATTGAAGGGCTTAGTGCAGGTACCATGGAAGTTAAATAATATGGTTTATGCCTACAGCCTGTTTAAAATGCTTACAAAATTTTTCGTCCTTCATAATACATATAAACCGCATCGAAACATAACATAAACATAAGCCTGCATGTATGTATGGCTTGTTTAGCTACAATATATTCAAATCTTTCACAATAAGCTTGTAAAAAATTGTATGCTGGTTTACTAACAATGTATTGACCATCACTTACGTTTTGCGTCTACTTTATCGTTCTAGCATACGTTAAGCGTTTCCCATGACTCCCCCATAACTCCCTATTCTTTGACTGCTCTCTCTTCATGCCTTGCAACTTCATTCAAATCACTAAAAAAGCTTTACTCGGTTCGTGCTTGGGAACTTATCATACTGTACAATCAATAAACCCTTAAACTTTCACGAAACATCGAGCTCGTCGATTGATGAACCAGCAAAGCACCTCGATCTTGGGGTCGACGCCGAGACTGATGAGGGCAAGGACTTGTTTCTTGATGATTTGAGTGAACATCTCCTGACTGGTCCACGGTCGACCCTCGTCCCGCTTCTTCACTGACAACACATCACCATAAACAACATATAACAGTAGCAACAATAGCCCGCACAGACTCTGGACCAATGTCGTCACAGTCGCAATGGATTAAGGCCCAGTTGTTCAATAGAGAGTTATTTGAACCACAGTTGAGTGTTCTAGGATAGTTTGAATAAATAGCCGATATTGGCGTTATTCACACAATCCTGGATCTAATTGGATCGTGACGTCATTTTTGTTCTATGATTATTTAAAACCAAATAACTCTTTATTAAACAACTCGGCCTAAGTGCGAACTTAATTCCTCCTTCCCCTGAAGGTCCACCTTTTTTTTCTAGTTCAGAAAAAAAGTCTAGTGTGTAGCACAAAGACTATATAGAGTCCGGCTTTGTGCAAGGGAGCCCGCACAGAACCGCTCTCCCTTCTTTAGTCGCCTGTTACGACTCGCCCGGGGAGATCTGGGCTGCAAGAAAATTATTTGCTCCCGGCCTGCAGGGGGTCAATGTTCTGTCACATCATCATGACATAATATCATATAATACATGTAAACCATTTTAACAATTTTCTAAAATCTTCTAGAAGTAGCCTACTTAAAATAATGCACAAAATGTGTGCATCATGTGCCACATTGCTAAATTTAATAGGCGATACAAAGCATCTCACACACACCTTCAACCGGTTTGCTGGGCTGCTTGAATCTATTTGTCCCTCGCCAATGATTGGTTGATGAAGAAAAAAATATATCCTCATTGTTCACCTCCGTTTGAATTCCCTGAGAAACGCATCCACAACCTGGTTATAAAGTACAATTGATATGGTCCACTGCTTATAAATATACACAAGTCCATTAATAAGTAAATTTAAGACATTGCGAACAATTCTCTGGCTGTTTCATGACTTGACCTGATACTAATTTTGATGATGCATTTTAGGTGTTATTACCGGTGTTAAGAAGTCTAATTTAAGTTTTGACTTCGGTAAAAAAAGTTTCTCTTGGGTAAAGTCATAGAATAGAACCAATGTCGCTTGCAAATTGAATTATTAACGTTCAAAATTAATGCTTAATAGCACGCACCTGGGATTGGGTGTGGCACCCAGTACAGAAGTAAAGACCGTCCTGACACTCAAACTCATCCTCACCACAGCGCTCACAGAATGTCATCCTTCACCGAATAAACAAAAATCAAACCATCATCATCAAATTATTATCATTTTTCTCATTCATTTTTATTTGCTAGCACGGGTTGGACGTTACATGCAGCCACGGACATAGTCCTCACGTGATCTGACTCCACGAAGGTACATTGAGAGACTAATGGGCCTTCAGGGGGAAGTAGCAATTAAGCCAACACCTAACCACAGAAGGAGATGATGACATCGGTCCAGAGTCTGAGGGGATCTAGAGTCTAGAAAGTCTAGAGTTACATGCGAATGCCCAACACACTAACGCCAGGCCTATGAGACTAGGCATCAAAAAAACTCTGGCTCCTCTCCAGCCCCGGTAGGTTAGCCCCCCTTCCCTAACCGCCACCGTCTTAGCACCCCCCGATCCGAGCATCGTCTCAAAGACAAATCAACACAAAACAAATCTGGAGGGAATATAAAAACACTGGTCGTAGCATTAAGCCTAGGCTTATACGTTTTAGCCTAATACGTTTGTGCCTATACGATCAGTGATCGCATAGACGTTGAGAGGGTTCAACTCCCCCACCTTAATTTCCACTCCGAAACCTCCATAGATAAAGAATACCCTGGGGGTTTTGGATTTTACCCTCTGAATCCCCTCTGAATCCCCTCCTCCAGATCTTTGGCATTGCTAAAGGCCGGTTGCTAGACTTCGATTTGAAGTGCGATTTTATTTTGTAGTCCGAATTAACCAATGAAAATATATGAAAGAATTGTATCAAATAATCTGATTAGTTAATTCGGTCTATAAAATAAAATCGCACTTCAAATCAAAGTCTATCAACCGGCCTTAAGTCTTTTGTAGAAACCGATAAGTCTTTAGTAGAAACGGCTGTTTTTCTGTTTGTGGTAATCATATCCTTGATAGTAAATTTAGGAATTATGAACTAATTTAGTTTCTACCCACCTGAACCCCACCAAACTTGTAACTTACTCCTCTTTTTACTTTAAAATTCTAATTTAACATTAACATTATAGCAAAACTAACATCGGCCTTAACCTTGCTCCGCCAGTGTGACCAGTGTTGCCACTCATTTTTTCTCGAAAATGCATCAAAATGCCCTCAAACTTATGACCACATCTCTGACCTAAAAAAATTTGATATAAAAAATCAATTTTTAGGAAAAGGGCACATAGTAAAAAATGCAAAAAAGTGCATTGTTGTTGGGACTTAAGTAGTCCCAAATTTTTGGGACTTAAGTACTCCCAAAAAACAACCAAAAAACCACAAAAAGCAACTGTTTGTGCGATTCCCCTAGTGATATCAATTATACAAATCCATCAATTATTTATTTTTATTTAATAGCTATGTAACAAGCATTCATTAAAATTAACGAATTAGTGACATTTAAATCACACTATTCTTTGAACTTAAATTGTTAATTCCATCATGAATTTTCATTTCTGCTTTTCAAAATCGCAATCTTCTGTAAGCTTACATTTAGCTGCTAAACTAAATCACAAGTGATTGCATTGATTCAGATTTTGATAACCAAATTAGAAACCATAAACAGCTCTACTACTTGCATTTGGGACAAAACAGAAAACAAACAGCCTGGTTTCCATGGCTATATATTATAATACAGGTAGCAATAAAATCACTCAACATGTGAAAGTCAAAGCGGAATAAAACATCTATGAATAAAACTAAATTCTCACAGCAGCGCAAAGTGAAAAGGCAAAAATATATTTTACACTGAAAAGCAATAAAATATCTGCGTATCAGCCACTAGATAATCAAAGATAATAACAGATACACTGAAAAAGATTGTAGTGTGATTTAAAGATTGTACAAAAAAGCAGGATATTAATTTACATACGGATATTCAAGATCTACAGGCAAGCTACGAGATTTAAATATAGCTAGTTCGCAGCGACTACAATAAAAATGTTATTTTTGGCAACTACGGCAACAATGAAAAAAGCAGAAGTATAATCAGATACTTATAAACATTGAAAATCTCATTGTTTCTCCAACTGTGTGCAAAGTACTTGGGTTTCAACTTTCACGGAGGAGTGCCAGTGGTTAAGCGGAACTAGAGAGATTTTTTCTTTTAGTTTTCGCTAAATTAATAATGTTGTCAAAAATAAATATAATAATATTACTTATAAAGTTGGTAAAATATGAAAAAAAGATGGTTCAACCATAGCCTAACGTTTAAAATTTGATATAAGTTTTAAAATTGAAAATTGAATCATCTTTGCAAGATGAACACAGTGAAGAAGAGCATTAAATTTAAACAAATTCTTCTCACACGAATGTTTGATCATTCACGCCTTAAAGAATTTACAAACATACTCTTCACAAACAATAAAAAATGCATATAACTCTGTGCAGGCAAAAATGAAAAGTTCAAAACTCATCACCGCGACATGATCAAACAAAATGCTATGCATGGAAGCAACTTGAAATTAGACACTCTTGCATCATGACATAATTACAACAAATGTTTTACTATAAACATTACAAAGAAATCGCAACATAGCACAAGCTCGCAGGCGAACAGAGGGCTTTTCCCACTCTCCCATCAGAGCCATAGCGAAGCGAGTACTGAAACTTACGATATTATAAGCCGTATTAAAATCTGATTGGCTATATGGCCTTTTGAACCTAGTCGCTGTCTAGGCGCAGACGCATGTCCACCTACAGCCGTTCAAATTGTCCGCCATGATGCTTTAAAATACCAGGACTAGGGCAACGACAAAATGGTAAAAACCGTTGCAAATTAGGCAATATCTAGCTCGAAGCTTCCAGTTGCACAATGAACTGATCAAGCACTATTAGTAGAAGCTTCTTACCTATTCAGCGTTCTCACTAATGATGAGATATGCAAGCGATGGGTCACACAACATTCGAATTGAGAATGGGATAGTAAATACCTAAATCTTAGACAAAGAATACCCACATCTTGTAAAAACCAAAAAAAGATTCTTTTTCTGTACTCGACAAAATTAAAACATCATGGCGGCAATGCTTCAACGCCAATTCTGACGCACACATAAATTTTTAAAACATTCAACCTGCGTTAACATTGTGAACAAGAGAGTTGCGCTACTGTTAAGTTATTACTATACCTGCTGTGTCTCCCATTATAGTTTTTCTGTCTCAACATGCCCAGTTCCATAAGTGAATATATTCACAACTTTCTGGATAATGGATATGCCTAAGTAAGCCTCAAAATGACATAAATAATTCTTTGACCGCAAAAAAAGGAGGCATGTCGAAAAACACTAATTACACGGTTCACGGGACTGGCCAGCGTCTGGCTAACTTGAAATACACGTTCACAATATACGTTCGCAATATTGCAGGTATTCAAATTTTTTGAGTAGGCAATATTACATTTCTTCATTTGTTGGTATATTATGCAAGCCTAAGATCTGTTAGGACATGCCCATTGCCCTTGAGACTAAAACCTCAGTTACGCCATTGAACAAGCAAGTGTGTTTTGAGTACTAGAACAGTTATACAAATGGCTAATTACATAACATCCATATAATACAATACACTTTATACACAACACACCGCGCATGAAAAATAATACTGACGTCGCCCGTGAGGCCAAAGTTAACAACACCGTGAATGCTCGTCAATCAAAATCACTGCATAGCATTCAACACCAGGCCGCGTTGAAAAATACATGTTCCGCGTGTACTGATAAGGATAACGGTAAAAATAGGCGTGCTTTATTACCGCAACAACTAAACCATCGACAGCAACCAACAAGCGAGCACAACTGTTTTTTTATTCTTTCGGAATCCTCTAAAAATCTCATGCAAGCCTTAACTTTAGCTGCACGTTATTTCGGCCGTTTTGCCTCTCAAAAATTGAGCTGCATTTAGTTTTCGTGTTTAAGGACTTTCTATTATATAGTTTCTGCAGCTCAATTTTTGCGCATGCAATTTTTGCGAGTTGTACCGATGCGCAAAAATTACATGGACGCAAAAATGTCACGTTTTACAGTATTACGGTCAGCGCAATGAGCAGGCCTACATCAACTAGCTAGTCCAGAACAACAATATGGCAATTGAAAAAGTAATAACTACGCAAATTACTCAATTATCTGTCAGATTGCCGCTTAAAGAATCGAATTGTTTCTTTTTCAACATTTCAGACAAAAAACTAATTCTGGACAAGATCGTCTAATGGTTCATAATCGGTGATTCTGTACGGTACGCAGTGTCCTACTGGAATAAAACAACTTCCATTTGACAATCCCCTAATTACTTACATTACTAATGTTACAGGCAATTCGTATGGCTTACACTGTACGTTACTACATGCAAACACTTACTTACAGATTTACTCACACGATTACGATACACGGCTCACACGATCACATCAAACACACCGCCGACTACGTACTGGTGCTGCTGTGACTAGTAATCACATAAACTCCCAAACACGCACACGTTCCACACAAAATTCACATTTCACAAGATAACTATTTTCTGCGCGGGAGGAAAAATCGACGACAAAATGCCAATTGCTATTTTCAAAGTTCCATGCTACTACCGTAACAACCAGGGATCAAAGCCTGTAGAGCCTAAATAGACTCCGTAGACACTTCAAAGTTGCGTACAATTAACATTATATAGAGGTGGCTAATAAACAACAGATGCATAGCGTATAAATGGATTAAACAATGAACATACTACAATAAGTTAAGCAAGAGATAAGCTGATCGTCAGCGCATAACTCTTTCTGAGACTGATATTGCAGAGCGTTGCTTGTGCAAAAGGCCACCAAGAAACAACTCGCTCACAACTTATAGAATCGGCACTAACGCCTGTCGTAATATTATACAACCAATCACTGCACGCTGGCAAATATTCAATGACATAATGCCTGCATTGACTAACCATGAATATCATGAAGACTAAATAGAAAATGATTTGCTTATGTAAACAACGGTCGAGGAATTTATTGTCTCCTTTGAAAGTCACACGCTATTGGATCAAATCTTCGACAATCCGGGAGGATCAAAGCTCTCTTTTTACCGCTCCCCTGGTATATTGTCAAAGTACAGCACTGACAATTCCATAATTAGTACGTTACATTAAGAACAGATACCATCCGGGTATTATTGACTGAAATAAACCCCCCCCCCCCAAAATAGATGTAATAAATCAGTTACATTTTGTGACTTACCGAAGCAGAAATAAATCACTGGCTTTTTTGAAGTAATAAGACTTTTGATAATAAGCTGAATTTTAATACGCTACGAGACTTGTAGCATGGGAAAAAATAGTGATGATTTACTAGCAAGAAAAAATAAGAAAAATCGCATAAAATCCATAATGCAGCCATCCGTCAAATCCAGTAGCAAAATATTCACCACAAATCATGTAAAAAATCTTCAATGACCCAATTTCAACTCGGTCAAAATTGGAATGTTACAAAGAGTAATACTTAGCCACCTATTTACGGTGACTCGCTCACTGATAAAAATTACAATCATTGAAGATTCCAAGATGAAACGGACAGATGGAATCAAATTTTTTATAAAGAATAAGAAATTTAAAGAGAACTAAAGCCAAAGCAGTGCAATATTTTAGCCACCAACATGATTTTTTGTTTCTTTTGGAGTCATCATAAGCTTTACGGACAAGTTACAATAAATATCATTAACATTCAAAAAGAATAAAATTTGTACGAAAAAAAGTTAACTACACCAAATTCTTATAAATGGAATATATCTCTAATCGTTTTGTGGCCGTATTTCCCGCCAAGCAGGGGTAGGCCATTTGCAGCCACGGACACATGCCATGCGTCTTGATCCCACTAAAGTACATTGGAAGCGTGAGGGACCTTCAGGTCCAATATACATGGACAATATAATTATTATTGAAAATTAAGGCTTATGCAAAAATAAAGGCTTATGCAAACTTATAGACAATGCTAATTCCACAAATAGTATTTAAGCAATTTCAGCAAAAAACCTTCTTTTGAAACATCCAAATGGATGTACACATGACCTATAGGATGGAACTGTGGAAGCAAAATAACGACACAGACAAGTTATGTGCTGTATGGTATACCACAAGCTAAAAGTGTATCGGTTATTAGGATCCATTCGCTTCCTGGGAGCAAACAGGCGCTAAGTGACATATTTATGGATACTTGCTTTTAACTTTGACCGGATAAAGAAAACGATTCTACACGATCTGAGGGCGAAATGGCTTCAAGTACTGCAATAATAGCTTGGCAACTTGCAATGCAATTAGGCGTTAAGTGATTATTGTCATATTGGCCGGGAGCGAAATAGCTACAAGTGCAGTGTTGGGAGTGAAATAGCTGCAAGTGCATCAGTTTGAACAAAATGGCGCCCGGACCGCGACCACGTGCTGCAGTTTCTTCAGCTGAAGCGCTTAAATTAATTTTAGATACGAATGAGAGTTCTGAATCGTCTA
>JAQIWG010006199.1:0-13577 GCA_034695025.1 Chamaedrilus cognettii | reverse complement strand
AGTTTTTCGTTAGCATTGTTTATTACTAATGTTAGATTTGCTATCAAAATGTATCTTTGAAGTGAATAAGCAGGACACTGAAAAAAGAAATGGGAAAATGACTCTATGTTCTGCCCGCATGATGGACAGAATGGATTATCGGTGATGTTGTATGTGAATAGTTCGTTACGTAGTGGGCTCAGCTCCAGTCTAAATTGAGTTATAAGTCGTCCAGTATGCCCTTTTAAGACATGATTGTATTGCAGAGTATGCACTGAGCGTTTACTAGGAGTAAATTCTGGCAATAATAACAGTCGTTTTTTGAATACACTGATCGATGTGCTGTTCACGGTCTCGTTCTTAAAAGAATTCCAAGTTCGAATGCAGTTGGGAAAAAAGAATTTTTGATAGCAAGCAAGGCGGCATTGGGGCTCATTAAGCAGGGCGTTGTTTTGAGAGAGCGATCGAGAGCTGCTCTCTTGTAGGGGTCTGAGCGAGAATCTTGATTTCAAATACAGGGGGGCCGTACCTTTCACGATTTGGTAAAAATGCGCCATTTTGGCCCGCCTTCTTCTAGTTTCTAGCGAATCCCAGCCTACCTCTGCCATTAACTTTGCGGTTTCGGTCCTTCTGAGTGCGCCGGTGCTTAGCACTGCTGCTCTACGTTGAACAGCTTCGATCAGTTTAGCATCATTATTAGAGCAATTATCGAAAAGTACAGAACCATATTCTAAGATAGGCCGAATCATGCCTGTATAGAGCGTTTCAATTTGGGCTCGTGTCATCTTACGTGATTGCCTGTACAGGGCGCCAAGTCTTTGGTTAGCTTTAGACGTAATGTGAGCAATATGCTTGCGCCATTTCATGTCCTCTGACAAAATTATTCCTAAGTGTTTGTGCTCACTCACTTGTTTGACAGATGTAGCGTTGAACTCAATTTTTGGGATATTTGAGACATTTGTTTTTAATGTAAAGTTAATAAAAACAGTTTTTGTCAAATTAAAGATCACCATCCATCTATCGGCCCATTTTGAAATAGTATGCAAATCTCCGTTTAGGCATGATTCGGCCTCCAATACAGAATTGTAGATCTTAGTTAACGTCGTGTCATCAGCAAAGATAAACATATCTGAGTTTATAGAATCTTCATCATAAACTGTTGATTCAGTCCGTTGAAACTAGTTCTGCATCAGCCAAATTTCGATGGGGTTCGGAATTGATTTTGAACGAGAGGGTTGAATGTTGAGGTGTAGGAATATTTAATATAGTCGAAAGGTTGATAACACGGGAGGTCGATAAGAAGGGGGGGAGTCGGTGGGGTCGGTGGTGTTTCCCAAAATTTTCTGTCTAAATAAATCCCTTTCTTACACCCACAAGCGTGGCTTGTAAAAGAGCCGTTCTACTACTAACTTCAAGGAATTGAGAAAGTTGAGGGGAGGGGGGAGAGGGGGGAGGGGCGAGATTGAAAGCATCAAAAAACCTGCGAATGTTGAAAACGGTTTATACTCGACATCACAAGGAACTTTTTTCAAGCAAGGTGGGGGATAACAGCTAATTGAGGTTGGATGAACCCCCAACGCTCAATCTATGAGAGAGATGCTTGGCAATGGCTCTACGAATAGCCGAATGCCTATACTTTTCGTGGCTCTGCCATGAATAATTATTATCTAGACAGTCATTTACTTTCTTGATATCCAATTTAACTCGCTCGAAACCTGCTCGATTTAATATTAATGTCCGTTGTTAATGATCAAGTTTTAAGTCTTAATGATCTAGTAATAGGTTTATGGTAGACAATTGACCTTGGTGGTTTTGGGAGTTTAAGGAACGTGTGTTGTAACAAAGAATATTACAGTCCGATTCTGTGCTGAGGCCGAGGGCCACGCAGAGACCGCTCCAACTTCTTCAGTCGCCCTTTATGACTCGCCCGGGAAGGCTTTGGGCTTTATTCCAATTCTTTGTTCTCCGGTTTGCATGGGGTTCAATTGGCCCCATTCTATCGTAGCAACTTAGATGGCATAATATTGGTTGGTAGAAGGGCGTAAGCAACTTGATACACCTAGTTCGTACAGGGTTGAAATACAATGTGAGCATATAGTGGCGTCAACATAAGTACACAAGTTAATTCAATCAATTTGGATGAATTTAATCTTGTCTGCTGGAAGTGCGCAAGAGACTTTAATACAATAGCCTAACAGTTCGTGGAGAGTGCAAGTGGACCCCATAGGATTATAGTGGAACATATAATCTTCATCAAAAGAGATTAAAGGATAAATCTTCAAAAGAAATATGGAATCGAACGTTTCAAATTTTTTTATTAGGCCTTAACGTGCTATGAAATCCATTTCTGAAGTCAATAAAAACAATTGCTAAATTTTAAAGTTCAACCAGTGCGGCGTTCGGGGGGGGGGGCACGGTTCTGTGGGCCCACTAGAGGAAAAGTATTAAATTTTACATGCTCATTTATGAAGAAAGTGATGTAAATATGTTTCTAAAACATGTTGGGGGGGGGGGGGGGGAACCTGGAGGGCAATGGGGGGCCCCCCAGCGGGATATGGAAGGCACGATAATCATTTTTGAAGAACCTGTTCAACGCACCATTGAATTTTAATGGAGAAACGAAACTTTCTGATGCAAGTGGATCAACTGTAGATCACTGTTGCCTTTTAAGTGATGTAAACGTGCAATAAATAATTTAAATCGAGCTAAAACGAAGTGGTTCACGTTATACTTGATCAACTTTTGCACTAAATGACTATGCAGCTAAGATGGCGCCAATATTCAAATTGGCCTATTTACAGACTATGGTGATCCAGCATCTATTTTTAACCCCAGCAAGTCGGAGAACAAGGAATAGACTTACAGCCCAGGGCTCATCGGGCGAATCGCAAAAGGCAACTAAGGAGGGGGGAGCGGTTCTTTGCTCGGTAAAGCCGAAGCCTAGACACTGAACCGGACTGTTATAGTCCTTGTTATTACACACGGTTCTGAAACTCCCAACACCACCACCACCATTTTTATACACTATTTCTTTGTCAATATTCACATCATATATAGCACGAATGCGTGTTAGTTTTGCTGAATTTCTGTCTCACAAATTGATGGATAAGGCATGATATAGGCCGTTTTGAGTGGTCCTGGTAACGGAGACCAATATAGAGTGCCTCCTAATTAGTGTAGTATAGGGCTTAATGATTGAACACAATAGTAAACACCAATCCACTTGATCCGCTATAACCTAATCGTATACTCCATTGCAAGTATAAGTTCACGGTAAATTGGCTGCGATATAGTATGGTCAAAAATCCCAATTCCGTGACAATTCTCTTGCCAGTAAGTTTGACGATTGATTTGACTTCTATGGACCTCGTAGAAGAAATTTTGCTTTCAAGTCCCTCTCAAAACTCTCGTCATTTTTTGCCAGAGGGCCAAATCCAATGGCCCTCTGGAGCCATTTTGAGAAATTACGTTTTCAACCAAAGCTCTTAGAATCATGTGTAAACGCACTTTTCTCACTAATTCCACCACTAGGATTCCGAATCTGACATTCACTTTGCGCTACGACATCATCGTAAATCGAAGATGGCCGCCGGTGCCATGTTTAGAAATTATGTTTTCGAGCAAAGTTTCTAGAATCAGGTGCATATGCATTTTTTTTACTAATTCAACCACGAGGATTCCGCATCTGACGTTCGTGTCACGTTACGGCATCATTTTCACCCCTAAAACCAAGATGGCCGCCATTCGGTAGAGCGACGACGTGACGTTTCAGTGGGAGCACACAATGTCAGCTCTGTAAACTTCATATCAAGTTTGTTCTAATAGCTGGAACTCGATGAATATTCAAATAAAACCACTTGAAGCATGCAAATATGATTTTATGTGACCCTGAAAAAGGAATTTTTTGTCATTTTTTATATAAAAATGCCAAAAAACACAATTGAAACGCATTTCGAAGTCACCAATTATACTTTACAGATATGATCAAACCGATTCAGAGCAATGTGAATCATCAGCAGATTCCCATGAGTCCCCCATCCTCCTGCATGCACCATCCTCTTCTTATCTTCTTCAGCCCCCTCCTTGCCTTTATCTTCGTCGCTCCCTTTATCCTCTGCTGCGGGCTCTGGTTCAAGCAGATGCATCGGGAACGCAGGTAGCGTGCAACGCACAGTGCGACATCTGTTATCCACCAGCTCACACCCAAGACCGAGTGGAAATGGGTGGGGTAGGGTAGCTTCAAGGATGGGTGTCGCATAAGATACGCCAATATCGGCGTAGGATATTTGCTTCTGGAGTCAGGCGGATAAATGATACCTCCCACAATGCACCTGTCCCACTGAGCCAGACACGGAGATGCCCGGGGAGGAACTCAAAGCGACAGCTGCTGAAATAGTGCAGAGCGCTCTTAAGGCAGTGATCTGTTTGGTAGAAGTCAATCAACTTGCGGATTTGAATGACTTGCCGGAACATCGTTTTGTCTAGTAGTGTGTGTTGCTATTCAACTCAAAGGCACATACAGGAAGACAAATAAGAGCAAGCTCATTCAGAGACTCTTTCTGCAGCCTGCCGATCTGCAGGAGCCCTACACCACTATCGTCAACATGGGCATGATTTGGAGGATGCAACTCCATCAGCTGAAGATCGACAAGCGTCATTTCTACCAGATATAAATGGTTTTACGACGTCCACAAGGTGTCGTGAATCATCTGACCTGACCGACGTCGCAGACAATTTAGAAGCAGAGGATAATCTCTGCATCAAAATTGTCTGCAAGGTCGGCCAGGTATACGCATATCGGTGTTTTGCAGCCGCCCATTGCTGCTGACACCACACAGTTTGCTCAGTAGGACGGGTGCGTGGAGGGAGGTATCATTCATCCGCCTAACTCCAGATGCAAATAGCCTACGCTAACATTGCCTCTGTGCACAGTACTTGGCGTATTTTATGCGCTACCCCTCCGTGAAGCTACTCCACCCCACCCATTGAAACTCGGGCATGCGTGTGAGCTGGTGGATGGCCGATATCGCACTGTGCGTTTCACGCTACCTGCTCTCCCATGCATGGGAATCAGATGATTCACACTTCTCTGAATCGGCTTGATTATATCTGTAAAGTTTAATGGGTGACTTCAAAATGCATTTAAATTATGTTCAGGCGGCATTTTGATATAGAAAATGGCAAAAATTCCTATTTTTACATGCCTCAAGTGGTCTTATTTGCATAGTGCTCGAGCTTTAGCTACTACAAGAAACTTGATATGAAGTTTACTGAGGAGACTCATGTGCTCCCATTATAACGTCACCTCGTCACTCTACTGAATGGCGGCCATCTTGAAATTAGGGATGAAAATGATGTCGTAACGTGGAACGAACGTCTGATTCAGAACCCTCGTGGTGGAATTAGTCAAAGAAGTATATTTACACGTGATTCTAGGAGCTTTCGTTGAAACAATTATTTATTAATATGGCTTCGGCGGCCATCTTAGATTTGACCCTCTGACGAGAAATGCCGGGATTTTTTGTAGGACATGGAGACTAAATTTCATGTACTAGATCCATATAAGTCAAATCAATCGTCAAATCTTGCTGGATAGAGAATGGTCACGGAATTACGATTTTTGACCCTACTAATAAGGCCAAAAGTGACTCTAAGCCTCTACAGTAAATAACTAATTAAAGAGTAGCTAGAAGTGCACAAAGCTACAATTTTGCTGTACTTTGTTGCAAGCAGTTTGAAAATTGAATAGGCCTAACTATGTTTCAAAGTTTAGATTAATTGGATGTAGCCTATTTCTCGGTCCAACCATTTCAACCATAAAACACTATGCGCCGAGTTTACGTATACGAGAATACTCGTATTTGCATGCTGCTTGTAAAACAGGGGTTGCGCAACTGCTGCAGCCTTTCAAACCGTGTGGCCCTACGCCACCAGATTTTCACGCGCAATGCTACGCCTCTCCGTTTAAAATTAGGCGTGCGATTTGCATCTAATAATCGTATTGGACGTACCACGCCTGCTATGCTAAACCCGGACTATGCGGACTGACTGCAAAAATGATTAAAAATCACCTCCCAATGTTTCTGCTCGGCTTTCTCTCCGGTACAGCTCTCTTCTTCCTCGCGCGAGAAACGATCCAGCGCACGACCGGGAGTCCACCGACCAGCAGCCTTCACGAGCTCATCTCGAGCTCTGCATGGGTCAACTCCGTCACACAACAACCTTCCTTCGGTAAGCGGAATTTTGATGCACTGCTCATCGCTCAAACAGAAACCGAGATAATTTATTTTGATAGGCTAACGGAGTTTTGTTATAGTTCTCGGCGTTTTGCATGATCTGATTTCGTTGAGGGATTAATATTGAAATCGCTTCTATAAAACACACACTTGGGCTGAACATTTGTGTTCCTGATATAGCAATGCAACAAACCAAACATCTTTTACAAGTTTACAGCCTATACTAAATTTTATTTTAAATATGCATTTTCTACAATTATATACGGTTAGGTAGGCTTTGTAGCTATGTAGGCTTTGTAGCCTTGGATCATAGCCTATAAAATCATCTACGATTCAAGCAAATTATGTGTTTTCCATATCCGTTTGCATGACATATTTTTGGTGCGATACAAGTGCATCATACATACATTATAGTAAGATGACTCTGAGTGTAAGCCTACGCATATGGGCTGTTTTCTACTAGGATTTCAAAATAAACTCTTAATTTCGAAAGTAAAATTTCTAACCAATTAAATCTATGTAGATCAATTGATCATAGGCTTATGATTTTAACCTTAGGGCCTTAGGCCTATGATTTAACATCTTAGGGCCTAGGCGCTAACGTGTTAAAATCAAGCATTCAAAATCATAGCTGCCCTTACGGAAAAGCCACATGTGGTTTTTCCGCAAGGGTGATCCCACCAATATGCTTCAGCATCAGTGTCAGTGTGCATCCGATCTCCAGTGTGGAACACTGGCTGATGCGAAACTTGTGACAGGGTATTAGCCCATTGATATAATAATTTGAGCTAAAAAGCGCTACCTTTTAAAATCATAAATTGTGCAGGATTAAAAATAGAAATCAGCAAGGTCATGGTTGTGAATCAATCATCATCTAGAGCCTATAGGTGCACATATAAACACAAATTTTCTGTGCACCAGATTATTAAATAATCGATTTCATTACTTTTTCACTGTATTTGGCCGAAACCAGGCAGTGATTCTGAACTAAAGTCTAATCTATTTGATGCACAATCATTTTTCGGACACTTTTAAACCATGTTTGAAACGAATCTCGTCATTAATTTCCATGCTATAGTTAAAATTCAGCAATGTTGCTTTAGGGTAGCATAGGCTTATACAGAGTGCGGCATGAAAAATACCCCCCTAGGAAATTCGCGATAACTCGGCCAAAAGTAAACATATTTTCTTGAAATGTTCAGGGATTGCACTGAGATAATTTGACACAAGGTCCCCGAATTTCAAACTAAAACATTAATGCGTTCAAAAGTTATGAAAGTACTCGTAAAAAAATCGAAAAATGAAATCAACCACACGCTAAAGCGGCTTGAGTTGTTGACGTTACAAAATAGCGTCTCAATAACGGCGCGCTTTGATTCCGTTTGAATAATTTGATGGCCCTGAAAAAGGCCGATTTTCGCTGGCTAACTAAAGCTGATGTTCAAAGTGGCCACCATCTGCGTTGATGCAATCCTTGAGCCTTTTCCTGAAGGCAAGGACAGCTTTGTCATTTGGTGCCGGTGGCAAGTCAGTCCAGATCGCCTCCAGTACCGTCTTGAGTTCTGCCTTGTCCTTTGGCTTTGGCCTGTGAGTCCGGTACCTTTCAAGCATCGCTCCCCAGACATTATAGTCAGGCGGATTTAGATCTGCAGAGTTCATTCATCTTTGTTGGAGACGTCTGGGCAGTAACACTGAAGCCATTCTTGCGACTGGCGCGCAGCATGAGCTGGTGCGCCGTGTTGTTGAAAGATGAACACGGGCGGCGCAACGTTCTGGCAGTCCTCAGTGGATTTTTACATGCATCACCCCCCCCCCCATGTATGGTAGTCTGGCAAAATAGGTCCTGCCAGTTTAGCGACGAATTTCGGAGATCTGCAGGCATCAAAATGCTATTTGCAGGCACCACTGTGTTAAAACGATTTTAAAAGTTTTTTTTGTAACAGTTTCAATTGCATAACTTTTGAATGCAAGCAGATTTTCAAGTGAAATTTTCATAACTTGTGCCAAATTATCTTAGCTACAAGCGCTGAATAGATGAAGCAAAAATATAAATTTCTGGCTGAGTTATCGCGAATGTGCTAGGGGCTTTTTTTCCGCACCCTGTATACATATTCACCACTCTTAAAAGTAATGACATTGCTGATTGACCGCATCTTATAGCGCTACAAAAAGCAAGAAAGAATAATATTTTGTGTGCATTTCTCGCTATACTGTATATCGCTCCCTTGATCCCTCACGCAGATGCATCCTTGATCCTAGTATCACAGGGCTTAGTGTGTAGATTTGACTTCTGGGTAAACGCGTCAGATTTGGCCTGCCCTCGATTTACGTTTTAACCAGTTTTGATCGAGATCCTCCTTGGCACGGCCATCTTTTGAAATCTATAAATTGCGATGTATTGCGGCCGAAAATGCGGAAAGCGCGTCTGGATCACGAGCAGCAGACTACCAGATGGTTCCATCACAGAATGCGAGCCGTCAATCTGTGTTTTTGTTGGCCACGCCTCACTGACTATGCGCAAAAATAGCGGCCCCTCCGTTCCTGATTCAGCGTTTTGAAGTCTCTCGATAGGGCGTCCGTCCGTTTTTCTTTAAGCCACTGATAGCGGTGGAATTCTGCGCACGGTAGCCGGAGCCTTCTATGCCGGGGGAGCTGCATCGTTGTTCGACGCATAAGTCACAAGGACGGAAAGCAGCACAAAGAGAAATTTTGGTTCACTAATGTGAATTCCATCGTATTACATGACGCATGGTCGTCTACTGGCTCTCAGAAAATCAGAAAATAGGTGGCTGACTGACAGAGTGTCAGCGTCACGCCACTTTTTCTGGTCGGCGCCGCTTTGATCGACCTCCGGAATCTGTTTCGTCCCGCAATCATTTCTTCAGATACGTACATCTCACTTGCTGAAGTTCTATGTTGAATACGCCAACCTTGTTCATTTTATCGGGGAGGCACCCTAAATGGAGGGCACCCTAAATGGAGTTGCGCACCGCTGAGAGAGTCGATCAATCCAGATTATGTCTGTGTCCCCACCTGGTGTGTCTTCCTCAAGCCCAGTGGAAGCACCGTGTTCTGGTTGACTGCATTCTCGCCCACGCCCCATCTGAGCCTGGGTCGTCGAGACAGCCCCGACCAGCCCTCCTGTGCTCGCCCCCGCCTGCCTGAGGCTGCCTCTTCTTTAGACATGGATCTCGTGAGTCTTGTCCACGTCAGGACGATGCGGACGAAACCGCCACCATCGCGCCAGACACTGCGGCGCAGACAAGGACTTAGTTCAGTGTCACCGCTCCGCCGTGCAATTATCGCCGGCGAACCGAGGGCAGACGACCCGCGCGCATAGAATACGTTTTTGTAATCCAAAATATAGAGGCAACAGTATTTTTTTTGGGGGGGGGGGAGGTTTGTATATAAGATTTGCATACTCTTGTCTCAAATAATTGATGGTTAAAACTGTCGCTTTAATATATATGAGGGGAGGTTGGAACGCCCGAACCCCCTTGGAATCACGATTAGGCCTGGGCACATATTTTAGAATGTGGACAGTGAAGCCTACGCATCCAATTCCGTCAAATCGAAATCAAATCAAAGGGTTTTTATTACAAACATACTGTAGGCCTATACATATGAACAAGTGGATTACGCTGAGACAGTGAGACATGTTTATAACTCTGACCAACAGGCGCTGGATGCGACACACTCAGAACACACTCAGATTGATCAGACATTGCACATGACATTATTTAGACAATGATACGACGAACTCGTCGTTAACAAAATAATTATACCACAGTGTCAAGTCCATACGGTAGCTTTCGCTATATCAGCTGTATAAAATAAAAAAATTACGAAAGTAAGCGAAATCTTTACGTTGTCGCTGTAGAAGACAATAATTGTCATTTCGGTTTTTAAGTTTAGCACATACATAATATATAGTCCGGTTCTCAGCACGAAAGCCGGCACTGAACCGCTTTTCCTTCTTTAGTCTCCTTTTACTACTCGCCGGGGGAGCTCCGGGGTGCGAGTCAAATCTTTGTTCCCCGGCCGGCAGGGGTATCATTTAGGTACCAGTGCTACTAGTTTGAGTTAGTTGTGTGTTTGTTAAAGTTGCATTTACTTGTCTCTGTTTGGAACAAAGTTTTGACAAAAGCCGTCCCTTTTAGATTCGAGAAAACTCGTAAGAACTTCGGAAAGTGAAGCAGCAGAACAGCTGCGCATACTCTGCCTGGTGATGACTGCACCGCAGCACCTGACGACCCGCGCGCTGAGCGTCAACGCGACCTGGGCACGGCGCTGCGTCAAGCTGCTGTTTGCTTGCCACCCTAGCGACCCTACTCTGGACTGAACATACTGCACGTCCAGGTGACGACCCTACCCCGGACTGAACATACTGCACGTCCAGGTAACGATCCTGTCCTGGACTGAACGTACTGCACGTCCAGGTATCGACCCTACCCGAGTTTGAATATACTGCACGTCCAATTAATGACCCTACCCTGGACTGAGCATACTGCACGTCCGGATAATGACCCTACTCGAGTAGGAACATACTGCACGTCCAATTAGTGACCCTACTCTGGACTGAATACACTGCACGTCCTGATACAGATCCTACCGCGGACTGAACACATTGCACATCCGCGTAAGGATTATGTATCCTGAAAGTTTCTTTAAGGAAAACAGTTATTTTCATAAGTGACATTAAAACGGAAAAATTTATGAGCACTGTTGGCGATAGAAGTTAAACAATTTGACAAACATAATAAATACACTTAACTTGATATGAAGTCTAAAAATCCCGTTTATGAGCTGCATTAGCCGCAGGACCTTTTTCTGCAAAGTGAATACGTATGCAATATACTCTACTTCCTTTTCGTACCGAAAGATATGACAGTCAAAATTATCAATTTACTAGCCAACGGTTCCTACCCCCATGATGATTTTTGGCGCCGTAAAAAACGATAATGCTTTATGCTACGTGTATATCAAATCCTCGATTTGGATTCAACCTCTCGCTTTGCGTGTTATACAGTTGTAGTACTACTAATGATCAGCAGGCGTACCCTAACGTTCAGAAAGATCTAACAATGAACGACTGCTGGGTGTCATTCTGTAGGTAGAAACGAACAAGAACAAGATGACAATAGAGCATGATCTCTCCTGGGACATGGTATACGAGCGTCACCTCTCTGACGGCGACTGGTTTTTCAAGGCCGACGACGACACGTACATCATCATGGAGAACCTTCGCAAATCCTCTCCACGCAGAACACCAACGATCCAGTGTACTTTGGACATCACTATAAGAACGACGAGCTCCCGGAGGATTTTTTCAGCAGAGGGAGAGGATAAGTACTGAGTAAGGAGGGTCTTAGGCGGTTCTGGCGCCGTGAGGTAAAATTTAACCCAAAGGTCTGGTACGCTGATGGCCTGGAAATTGGTCGGATCATGGCGAAGGTCGGCGTAAAGCATGGAGATTCGAGAGATTCCCGGGGACGACTGATGTTTCAGTTCTCGCGCCACTAATCACGTGAATGGATTGCTTGCCGATTCTTCCTCCACCTGGTCATTCGGTTGAGCAGCAGTGACACGTCGCGAACTCCCGCCAACCATAGCTTATCGTTGTACCACTTAGCTAAGAGAGTTCAAAATTCCACACCTATTTCTTAATTTATTATTGGGTATGTCTAGTCAAAATAAAACTGACGATTTATCTCTTTTCGCTATAAAGTCGACAATACACTGCCTATTTTCATAAAAAGTGTCGCTTAGCCTTAAAAATAGGGTTGATCTGCAGGCTCGGTCTTTTGCCTTCCGAATTGAAAGCTGCTTTGAGGTGAAGCGAGGGACGGAGCCAAAAAGTTATCAAGTTGACAAATACTTTTCTCTCTTTATTCTGCCTAACAAAAACTAAACTAGCTTTTTGAGACTATTTTTAACAGCGTTTATTTTAAGAATTTTAATCCATTTTTAATAGTGCATTCTCTTTGTTGAAGTCATTCTTAACAGCGCGTTTTCAGTATCAGCATCACCCATCAAATGCTCACTAAAATAAAGAGTGAGTACCCACAAACACTTTCGTCATTCAGTTTATATCCGCGTTGCGAGACAAAAATGACTATCCTTAACTGTCTTACACAGCAAACGGCTACGCCACCGCATCGCAAAAAAAACTGCCTTCAAAACTATCAACAGTTAGGGGTACATTTATTCTGCAATACTCGCGACCGGAGGTGGAGGAAAGCATCGTTATAGCCAAGATCAAATTTCAAGTCTCCGGCCAAGTCTTAGGCAACGTCCTCGCTCACGTCATAGGTCACGGCTTAGGTCACGTCCTAGGTCAAGTATTCGGTCAAGTCTTAGGTAACGTCTTTGGTCATGTATTAGGTCACGTTTTTGGTCAAGGCATAGGTCATGTCATAGTGACGTTTTCGATCACGTCTTCGATCAAGTCTTTTCAATCAAGTCTAGCGTGAGTCAGCACACACATCGCATACAGAATCAACTTCCCTTTTTCACAGGGGAAATCTCCAAATCTCAGAACTACCCGTATAGTGAGGGTTAAGCTAAGAAGGCGTAGAACGCCTAAAACAGGTTTTTTATATCGTACGTCAAGTTAGAAAAGGGTAGGCGTAGAGCTAAGCCTAAAAATGGCCGAGTGAGGCGTAGGGCTACGCGTTTTTTTGCGATGCGGTGGCGTAGCCGTTTGCTGTGTAAGACAGTTAAGGATAGTCATTTTTGTCGATTTCTCGGTGAAGTTATGTTGCTGATTGACGGAAAGGCTCTATACTGTGACAGTAGGCCATAACTGTAGGTTATAAAGTAGACACCGTTGATAAATATAGATGCGTTGGCTCCATAAATTTTCTGTCCTATTCTTACCAGTCATTGTTATGACTGGTAGGAATGGGACAGAAAATTTATGTTAGCACTAGTACCCCCCCCCCCCTCATCGAACATGCAGGCTACGGCTGTTTTAAGGGCTTAGGCGTTAGGTGTAGGACAATGCCTGTTTTATGCCTATTTTATCAGAAGGAGGCGTAGCGTTACGCCAGTTTCATGAGGCCAAAACCGAACTCTACGTATAGTCTACATGCCTACAACACAATCACAGTACAATCCCTGTCAATCGCAAAAAAATTGAACACACTAGCAACACACGTGGCCGCACCACAAGACTCACGACTACATGTACTCACCCAACTCGGGGCAAGGAAGCCCCACAATGCCAGAGCTCCCTAAGTTCAAATCGTACATAAGTACGGTTCAAATTTAATAAAGTTTTGGATTATGATTTGCAAGCGGAATGAGCGAAACACACAATTTCCTCCACCAATTGGGGGATATCGTTCCTCCAGTGATGGG
>JAQIWG010006198.1:0-13579 GCA_034695025.1 Chamaedrilus cognettii | reverse complement strand
AACATAATTCATGAACGATTTTGTTCGTTTCTCTTCTGTGAACTGCTGGAATTTGACTCGGGCAGCTGTAGAAACTCACGAGAAAGGGGGGGGGGGGTGGGGGAGGGGGGAGTGGGGAGGGGGGGGGTGATAGGGACGGAACTTCGTTTGAATAGAGACTAGGCCCACTTATTCAACTACTAATCTTATTCTACAAGTGCTCAAACTACTTATTCATTACTCAGTCGCTTTTTTCAGTTAAAAAATCCTTCAGCTGCAATATTTTTTTTATTAAGTGGTGTCAATTAGACGCGTTGTATTGTTTTTCAACACAATGTTATGATTTTGCACGTTCTTAAATTGCTCGGCAAAAATTGCTCGACTTGCTCGATAATAGCTGAATTGCTTGATAATTGCTCGATTTTGTCACTGCTCAATTCACTGCTCGATCTTGGTCATTTTGCTCAAAGAGTGAGAGCACTGCGCACAATATCATATAGCGCTCTCAGCGGTTTGTTCCCCTCGCTTGCTCGGCGATATGAAACTGTTGAACAGCGCTGAAGTGACAGGAAGTCATTGAGGAAGCCATTGACGTAATGGACGCCAGGGTAATTCGGCGCTCATTTTCTAGGAGTCTACATGCATTTCGCTTCCAGAACTAAAAATAACTGGGTTAGGTTCTGGCACGAGCTAGAGTTGGATCTTATTGAGTTAAATTCGTGCTGTTTGCTAGGCTGATGTGGTCTGTGTATAGACCTAGATTAAGCTTATAATAGCTGTTAAGATTTACCTAGGCAGTGTAGGCTAAGGCACATTTCTTTACATGTAATTTAGGCCTAAATAGTAATTCAATTGTGGCTAAAGTTAAAATTTATTGGAGTGAATGCATCAAAATCGTCCAAGGGATATGAATAGGCCTGTGTGGCAGCTGCCGCTGGGTAGCAACTAGCAAGCCTTAAGGTCTAGGTTGTTTTATAGCAACACATTAAGCCCTGCTGTATGTATGTATGTATATTGCACTTTTAACGCACCAAGAATATGTCATGCAAACGGAGATGGAATAACATCGTTTGCTTGAATCGTAGGTGCGGGGAGGCTGCATGTATGTGTGGTGTTTATGAGGCTGTCGGCAAAAGATTTATGCTTCGAATTCATTAGCATTAGGCCTATCTGGAAGGAAGTCGCTCGCAAACGCGTACGAAGTATTCAATAATGCAGCTTCTTATTGCTGGACTAATGTATGTAAAGATGGAGTAGCATTAATTTAAGGTACAGTTACATTACATCTTTCCGGGGAACACGTTTTTCCCGAAAGAGGGCTCTTCCGGAAATACGCGTGCGCATAAACTACATCTTCCAGTCGTCTTGCTAGTTGTATTGCCAGTCGTCTTTCCATTAACCACCTAAATACATGTATATACAGAGTGAATAAAAAAAAAAATCCCTAGCGACATCGCGATAACTCAGTCAAAAATAAAAATTTTGGTTTTATATTTGTAGGGATTGGAAAGGAGATAATTTGCAACAAGACTGCCAAATTTCATGTGAAAATGTTGTTTAGTTTAAAAGTTATGACTGTTTCAGAAAAAAAGTTTTAAAATCAAAGTTAAACAGCGTTTTAGAGCTCGCTTGGCCTGGTTATTTCGCCTGTAGCTGGCCTGCACCTGTTTTAGCGTGCAGTGCATTTGAGAATAGACTAATCGAAGTGTCTTGGCCTTCAAATCTTGCCTTACAGCGTTTTCAGTCCCATTTTTCTCCTGTACAAGATTGGTCATTTTTAACGTGTCCAACTTATTGCGTTAACAAAACCATACTTTCAGCGCTTGAGCCGCAGTGAGGTGCAGCTCATGAACATGGTCTACTATAGCTATCGATGTATCAGGCACACGACGTCGTGAATATGCATTCTATCACGAGTGCAAGGATTAGTTAACAGGAAATTCAGGACAAAAACATTCTTATGAGCATAATTTTACTGCATCTATTATTATTTTGACTTAATTACGCTCGTTAAATAATTTTTTTTAACTTTTTGAGTAAATATTCATAACTCTTGAACTAAAACATATTTCAAATAAAATTTAGTGGTTTTGTTGCAAATTATCTCAGCTACAATACCTGCACAGATGAAACAAAAATGTGAACGTTTGAGCAAGTTATAGCGATTTCGCTAGAGAATTAATTTTTTTTGACTCACTCTGTAAATATAGAGCACATAGCCAACACATAACCAACACATAGCTATTCTACGGGAAGAGGCTCATTGAAACACGCGTGTTTCCGGAACTCGCCGTGGCTAAACACACGAAAATGGTACATAATAACATCATCCAAAGCGGATTCCGAGACGATTTTCCCGCAGGGGATTCGAAGCTGTAATGTAACTGTATCTTTATGCATCTCTGCCTTTACGTCTGAACCTCGGATTCCGAGCCATTTCTCCGGAAGATGCATCGGAATCCAACGATGAAGATATAATAGTGTGATTTAATGTAGACTACGCATTGTTAAAAGCTATGAAGTATACAACGCGTAGTATATACGTTATAAAAATAGATACATAGAAAAAAGATATATAGATTGATATCAAACAACAATCACGGCATGAATTAACGTCTTTCCTCGAAGTAATGCAGTGCTTTAGGCGTTTCGCAGCTGAGGAGATTCATTGGGTAAGAGCAAGGCGGATATGTCCGAGGTAACGTAGCTTGATTCATAAACGAATGAGACGGCGTGCCACAATATCAACACGCGCCATACAAGGGTCTGGACAATTATTTTCAAGCAGATCTAACCTATAATAGTCGAATTACATCAGCGCTTGCGAGAAGTTCATCTATCATTCCTATTCTCTTCCTTCCCTTCGTCCTCTTGTCCTCCATTCTTCTCTCTAGCATTTCGCTCATTGATCCCTCTCCTCTCACTACGTGCCCAATCCAGTTTTTCTTTCTCCGCACAATGATGTTCAGTAATGCTCCTTTTCCCCAACTCTCGCCAGCATCTCCTCGTATGTTCTTTTATCTATCCAACTAATTTTCTCAATTCTTTTCAAAATTCACATCTCAAAGGCCTCTCTTCTTTTTACATTCTCTTTTCTGAGCGCCCACGTCTCGGCCGCGTATAGTGCCATCGACCACACGAAAGCTTTCACGATCCTCTTCTTCACTTTTCTACTCATTCCTCTAGTTAACCGTTCCTTCCTCTTACTAAAGGCATCTTTTGCCATTCCTATTATTGCTTTAGAATAGCGTATTATATTTATTGAAAAATATAAAATATAATTATTATTGGTTCAAATGCGCAGCGTTGTCATTACCGACATAATTCTATAGCCTGCTTTCACATTGAAAGGCAGGCCCACAATGCTGCAGATAGCATACTTAATAAGCTCATTTTCAAAAACTTACAGAAACATGATTGTATTCGATAAGCAGATCATTCTCATATTTCAAATATGTATACATTTTCTATCTCGAAACTATTACAACTAAAAAGCCAAAGGAAGGGCTTGTGTTGGCAATGAATTTATTCAATACTATCCTTCTTATTCATATACGAATCATGGTTTTGAATGAGAAAAGTATCGTTATTAGCATCAGAGCCAGACTGCCAGATATCGTTTTTAGCCTCGGATAATTTATAATTTTTTTGACTTTATTTATCCTCCTAGTTATTAGCTACCTACTTGACATAGCATACTTGTAAAACCTATATTGTCACTTCGTCACCGGACATTTGGGACGGGAGGGAGGTCTAATGTCACAACTCAAACGTTTAGTGCATAGCTGTTTTGTACTTAGGCTACTATAAAGACTTCCACGTGTAACTTTAAAAAAAATCATTACACGTGCGACACGGAGAGGCTTCATCCGGTCCCCTCCCCCCATCCGCCCACACCTCCCCCCCCGATTGGATTCTTCAGTAGAATATCCTTATTAGCGTCCAGTCCGGATAGATATCACGTCTCCACCGAACCGTGTGATTAAGCGGTCGACGCGATGACCGGTGTTTCAAACGATATTTCAGAGTAGTCAAGAGCCCTGGCAATCGTTCATGCATGCATGATGCAATCAATCATTTCTGAGTTCGATGCAAAGCAATTTATCACTGCATACAGTGCATATCGATATGTAGCCTAGCGGTTTTAATCTACTCTTTAACGATAGAAAACTAAACCTGTCTCAGTTGATAAAATGAATTTAGGCGAAGTACACGTAACAGTAAATATTATTACGCATTTTATGTGCAATTACAACAGCGAAGCGCTGTGGTGTAGTGATTAAGGCGTCGGACTTCGAGTCCAAAGGATCAGGGTTCAAGTCCTGGCGCCGGACACCGGCAACTCTGACCATGGTGTTACAGGCCCTTCCGCAAGGCTGTTAAACACGCAAGTGTCGCTAGCTTGCAACCCCGTGCCAGATAATTATTTATTTGGTTGGCGTCATGCAGGGCATCCGGCCATAAAAACCCAGCTCCTGCAGTCCTCACAAGGGCGCATACGTCTAAACGTGTGTGAAAACATGAACATTAACAGAATAGACGAAAAAGGCAGTTAGTTAGTTTATTTAGTTTATTATGTAAAACTAATTCACCTGAAAAATGTACGTTACAGTGCTTTTTAGCGCAGGCATGCTAAATTGATAAGTCACAACTCATACGTTGGTTGCGTAGTTTTTTTTACCATACTCGAATTTGATATATTTTTATATTAATGCAGATCATTTATTGCTTTATATATGTAACACAGCATTAGTAAAAACTGACTAATGCATTTTTCATCTCATATACATTAATACATATTATGCATCGTCTAATTAGAATAAATCGATGCTAATTAGAACCCTCTGAGGTTGTGAATTACAAGTTTTTTATTATTCTAGTCAATCCATCTTCAAAATTGGTTTCAGCGCGATCATTTCTCTCTACTTTGAGTTTTCACTGCCTACCCCCTGGTTATAAAATCTGGATAAGGCACTATTGGCAGGCCGACCGGTTCCTGCAAAAGTGTGCGTTGACGACCGCCTTAGTGCACCATCATAACCCCAGTCATATCCCAGATACGGTCAAATTAGCGTCTTCGGCAATTACCTTCCGCAATGACGCTACGGTCGACGGGTGCGAGCTTAGAGAACGCCCCGAAACCATTCGAGTACAGTACTAATCAAGTTGTCAGATGAGAATGCCACGAGAATGACGGCGAACGTCAGCAGAAATTTGGCATAAATACAACTATTTCAAAACTAGACATAGAAACTTTTTCCAAATATTATGTTTTACTGTTCTACCAAATGAAGAAAGAATGTCAAGGACCCAATGGCGAAACCATAAATTTCACTTGGGTTTTGGACAGATCGCTTCTGAATTAATTCTGTACAACTTAATGCTGAGATGAAATGAAAAGGTCAGTCAATTGTTGTTCTGGGTAGCAAAAGAGAAAAACCTTCAATTCATAATGGCAATGTCGAGTATAAAAAGAAAAGAAATGAAGTAGATAAAATTTAATCGAATCATTATTCTCTGCAGATTATTATCCAGAGCTAAACGGTAACCTGGCAACATCGGGATTTAATAAGGATTGTTTTATAATTATTAAATAAGAAATTTTTAAATCAATACATTCTTTTCAATTAGTAAGCATCGAGTAAGCATGCATGCATGCATGTAGTAGAAATATTGAGAATCAACGGCAATATTTCAATGAAGATATATCAAATAGCCTAATTTTTTATTTTTTTCATAATTTATTTTTTTCAAGTGGGCACTCTTTGCGAGCACTTACATTCGCAGGTTAAATGTGCAACTTTTAAGTATTCGCAAACTTGACAGAAATTTAATCAAAATCTCACGTTTCTTTTTGCAGCAGCAGTGCAAACTGACCCAAAGTAAACCGATCGAAAGCAATCAGAACGTCATACCCTCAAAAGCGAAGATCTCGTTCCAGCGCGGATTGAGATTCTTCCTCTTGATGCTCGTCGACAGCTTACTGCTTTTATCCGGCAGCAGCATGACCTTGACGTAGGGGTCGCTCGTTCCTGTCATATGATCCATGACCGGAAGGTCAACGGCGCGCATGATCTTGAGGGTCAAGGTCGCGTCCCTCGCGTCGTACTTGAGGCTGAACTGGATGCGCGCCTTCTTCTCCGCGCTCGGGTCGTCGTAGGGCGACTGCGTGACGTCATCACGCGCTGATGACGTCACAATCGAGGTTTCTTTCTCGGCCGAGTTGCGCAGCATGCGCAGCGCGGTAGAGGCGCCGCCTGCCGGGGACGTCGGGCGGCTGTCGCCGTCGTCCTGCAATCAAATGTAGAGCATTACGATCGAGTTACATCAGATCTTACGGCTGGCTGTCTTCCCGGAAGAGATCTTTGCACAATCCGCAGATGCAGCAATCCGAAGACGGCCGGCCAAAATATAGACTGAAGATCTGATGTAACTGGAGCATTAAGTTAACCTTTTCTGGCGTTCAAACGCCAAAGGCTTGGCGTTTGATCGTTTTGAGACGCTATAGGGTCTTCGTTTTCTCGCGTCTTAGCCATGGCCATACAAGTTCCGACATGCGTGAAGTGCAATTACAGCGTGACGCTGAGACCTTGAATTTTGGCGCCTGGCGACGACGTCAACGGGGGTACTAGTTTTTTGCGTCTGTGTCACATTTTCTGGCATGATGGAAGCCAGTTAACGGAAGCTCTGGTGACGAGTGGTGAGCATTAAGGCGGTTGGTATACATCGTTTTGTTATGGACAGTTATGTTAGTATTGCGTGCAACGCTGCTGCACTGTTTACAGACACTATCGCCAATAACGTCACTGCGCCGTCAAGCAATGACTTCTTATTTACTCGACGACTCGAGGTCTTTTGAATTTGCTCCTCGCTTGCTGAAGTCTCTCAAGACAATGTTATACAGTAATTTAATTGAACTTCGATAGCGCCGAATTATACATACGCCCGAGAGTGTATAATTGTATAGCAGCGCTTTATGTCCTCACGGACCTGTGACGCTAGTTCACGATATTGTTCCTGTATAATGCAATTTAATAACTTGCATAATTTGAATTGACTTGCACTATTATGACGACCGGTTATTATATATAGATTTTATTCATACCAGTCCTAGTAAAATCAATTGGCCTACAATGTAAACTTTTCAATATATTGAGATGAACAGCAAGGGCCACACATTAATCAATTATCGCAGTAGAAGGTTAATAACGCAATGAATTAAAAGTTAGCCGCGGAATCTTTAAATAAAGCACATGCGTCAATGCAGCTGCTTTAGCAGGTTTGGTTTAAACAATACCAAGCAACACTGTTATTATGCAGTTGCATAATGAAACGTGCCACGCGGCAAAACAACTACATGTACAGCCAGAATTTTTTCCAGTGTTAATTTTTTGTCAGATATTCATATTCAGTTTGCAGTTTGCACGCCGCGGCGATGTACGCCGGACCCGACGGTTATTCGTTTACTTTCCGTTTGCTTCGTCAACACATTTTTGACGCTAAGAATTGACGATTGCGAAATTGTTGGGTGCAATCTGAAATCTTCGTCTTTTTTGCGACAAGCGGGTCGATCATCTATTCTCCTGGTGCCCGTTCTGGTGCCGGCCACGCCCACTCAAGCCTTTAACTCTAAATCCCTAGCCCATAACCTTGTCATAACTGTATCGGGGACCTAACCGCAACTCGCTAACCAGAATGCTGCCCTAACCCCTAACCCCTAAACGCTAAACGCGATCTATATTTAGATAAATGAGATAGAAGGTGTGGCCGGCACCAGCACGGGCACAAGGAGAACCGATGCTCACCCAGCTTTTATCGCCGATCTAAAGTGTCCGGAAGATGTGACGCGGACGATGCGAACAGCACAGAATAATTCAGTTTTGTCAACTCTTCATGGCGCTCAGTAGCAAAGATCACGTGGGCTAATTCTCTTTACTGCGGCCATGACGAAACGATGCGTGCAGTGCTGCCCAACGGTATCAAATGGCTTAAACAACAATAAGAAATCGCGAAATCGCGAAAAAATGGTGAGCGAGGGCCAATCTATAGAATGTCATCATGCTGCGCGAAGTTCATTTCAAACAATTCAAAAAAATATGAAAATAGTCAAGTATTTGTTGCAATGCGAATGTGCCGCGATGCATGGTAGGTCTGTAGGCTATATGGCTGCTGCTCCTATTTATGGTCCGTGCGCAGACGCACCAGATCGCCAAATTTCTCGCTAAAGAAGTTACAGCAACAGTATATAGGCTTGCAGAGTCATCAAAATACCCAGTGATGCCACTCCTACGGATCATTATATCACTAAATTTAGGGATATTTAAGCGATTTAGGGATCTGACTTTTAACGCAATTCCTAGATACCTGAGTATATTTATTTTTAGAAAGGCGTATTTTATGATGAGAACTGTGGATATTTTTGTCAAAAAAAATGTCTGCCTAGCCCTTGACCTCGTCGATCGTGGGGGCGCCAGCAGCCAGGCAGCCAGCAGCAGCAATGACCATCTCCATCTTCGTCTCCACCAATGGCTCCATCTTTGACGGAGATTGAGACAGATGGTCAAAAAATAAAATCTAGGGATAGTTTTGACCGAGACGCCCAGAATCTAGGGATACTCCGATTTGGTTCGATGCGTATCACTGACTGCTGCACTAGACCTGCTGAGTACTAGTACGCAAAGTACCAGTACTCGATCTGGGCAATAAATGGCGCAGAGCGAACAGCAAATGTGTGCGCGCGGCATATTTGTATTTGTCCTGGGTTGACGCTGGACGCTCTAACCGGGGAGGATCATGGCTGGAGCGGATCAATACGACCCCCGACGATCCTTAATGACGCAGCGGCGGCTGTAACGAACTGTCACACACGCGCAAACATTTGAAGAGGAACAAGCAGTTTAGTCATCGAAAAACTACTTTTACTGCACAGCGTTAACGCTGACTTACAAATATAACAATTACAATAGAGATAACGCAGATATACTAACGGTGAATCTCCAGTTATTTGATGTAGGATCATAAGAATGATATCGCAATGATACACTTAGTGATTCAGTTTTGTGGAAGACCGTCTAAGATCATTATCTCTGATATCCGAGCCTTTTTCTATTCATACAAAGGGCTTTGGAGGAGCCAATGCAGTGCAATACTATCAATTGTTGTGATTAAATCGGAAGACTTGTTTGAACGTTAATATCTTTCAAATTCAATCAGTCAATTATCAATAATTCTCGTCAATTAATTATCTAAATGATGAAATAATAATCAATTAATTATTCTATTTTCGTTTTAATGCCCCCTAACGGTTTCTGATTGTACACTTAAGAGAACAATATCTTGTCATCTAGGACCCTAAACCAGACCACACATAACGCTGGCTCACACATAAATGAGCTGAATCTGCTGCTACACCAGCCCCCCCTACATGTAGATGTGACCGCGCAGTTTTGACCGACTCCGGACAGTAATAGTCAGACAGTCCCGGTTGAAACGCTACGGGGCAAATAAACATTGCCTCTGTGGAATTGTAGTATTTGGAACATATACATGTACATGCATATCATCATAAATGGAGCCCGCAACTGCTGCGTAACGAGCAGCATTATGCCACTGATCCGAGACCTACACCATGCTCATCAGGCTTTCAGGCACGCACGCGACTATAAAAAAATGACGTGGATTTGTCATGAACAACAAACGTTTTGCAAATCTGCACTTCTGATTGACGATGGCTTATGGTATTCGCCACTATAAGCTACGTAGAATAGAACTCGCGCATGAAGACCACACGGGCCAGCATTACGGGACAAAGCGTGCTACTAGTTGTTGGCGTTAGTAGGTTAAATGGGACTTATTTATCTATATATTCAATTGACATTCATTCAGTTAGCGCCACATCAACGTTTAGTTGCTTGGTCGCGTTGAGGTTTTGTAATACTTTTATTGTTATTGCGTGCGGCTTGTCATTTTGTTCTTAAAGTCTCTCGATCATCGCAGTATTCTTCCGCAAAACGTTAGCTCCAAGACAGATCTGCTATCGGTCTGCGAAATCGAACACGACTCGAGTTTGACCAATGTGGACACCGGAAATCAATCAAGCAATCAATCAATCAGTCAGTCCGTGCGTCAATAAGAGCCGAGCGTTTTCAATAGCCATCAAACTAGTCTGAATGTTCACGAGAGTTGGCGAGTCGGACAAAAATTCGGACGTTCTCTTTGTACCGGTTCTTTTTGTTGTTTGTGCGCGCAGCCAGCATTCAGCATTCATCACCAGTCATAGTGCCACTAAACGCCGATGAAAGCCGTGAGGCCGTGCTAGGACGGGCACACGCCTACATACATGTACACTATGTGCACGGTGATTCAGGAAAAGGGAAACCAGTAGAACGATCTTTATTACTCAACCAATTGCCAATCGATTTGCATGAAACTTTTTTATTAAATGGATTATAAAATATGGAGTGTGATGCAGGAGAAAATTTATCGAACGAAAGTCCGCGACATTGAAGATCTGCGACAGCGCATCGTGGATGCGTGAGAATAGCTGGACCAGCGCGTCATTGACGCGTCAATCAAACAATGGCGTGGTCTCCTTCGTGCGTGTGTGGCAGTTAATGGTGGACAGTTTGAACACAAACTATGAATTCATTATAGTCGCAAATCTCTCTGGTATCACCCATCAAAAACTTTCCCCTGCATCCCCTAACCCCACGCTCCCCTTCCCATCCCTTCGCCCACCTCCCTCTCCACCTTGTTTCAAGTTTCATGTAAATCTATTGACACTTTTTGAGTAGGCCTAATAATTATCATTCTACTGGTTCCAGTTTACCTGGATCACCGTATACGAAACACCGAACTGAGGCTAAGGTGCTTTAATATCAATTTTTTATTTATTTTTATAACGACCATTAGAAGATCATGATTTTTTGTGATGCGTGGCTGCTCGCTGCAAGCAAACGTCGAGGGGGTAAAGGGATGGGATGGGGGATGTGGGGAGAATGATGGTGCATGGGGGGCAAAGGGGTATGGGGGAGGGAGGGGCATGGAAGAGTGAGGGGGCGGGGAGAGGGGTGAGAAAGAAGGCCGCATAAGGGTGATTCGAGTGTGAAATGAAGGGGGATGGAGAAGCGGGGGAGTTGGAAGGGAGGAAGGTGAAGAGGGAGGTGGGGGAAGAGAGGGGAAGGGGAGCGTGGGGTTAGGGGCTGCAGGGGAAGATTTTTGATGGGGTGATAAGCAATCTCCAGTCTTACTTGACACAAATGCTTAGTTTACGAAAAACGCTGCTTGCAAACTAGCAACCGTTCTAAGACAGACACCGCTAGTCACTACAGTCACCGGCGCACTGCTAGTCCGATAATAATCGTACTAATCGTCATGCATCTAATTTACTGTCACATTGGTGTGAACTACACCGCGTTGTACTGGTACAACATACATTTTTGTTATTTCTGAACCTGCTTTGCGGTTTATGATCACGGAGGAGCGAGGGATTAAGCTGTATCATATTATTCGACATCGCCATCTAGCAATAATGAACACATGACTTAATTCAAATATGTTATGGCAAAATAAAACGACTGTCGCATTCAGTAATTATTGTCCTATGTTCAATTCTACCCGAATTTTATAACACGCAAACATGCAATGGGCCTATGTACAATAGATATTCAATAATGTAGGCGTGAACGTGGTGAACTCCTCGAAATCATCATGCATAAAAGTGCAATGATCTGATTATATAACTTAAATTATGACTTAATTCTTGACGTGTGCAGATTTACACTTAATTTACAAGCATTGTATACGCTAGAGTAACTGACATTTGACAAAAATCGGCATCATAAACCCGTGTCTCGTTGCCCTTGCAAACTTGCCTGAATCCTTGATAGTTTCTTTCAATCCAATTCCGTCCTGCTGTCGTCACGTACGCCGTACTCTAAGTTGGAACTCCAGGGCACGCGGACGATTAGTTCGTCAGCCTCAGCTGTGTGTGACACGCGCATTAAGAGTTGGTCCTGACGCGATGATGCCATCATCAGTCATTGCGCGAAATGGCAACGCCCATTTTGTGTGATGGATGAACGTCATGAGAGAAATCGAGAACAAAATTCTTCTTGCGATTGAGTGGTATATAGTTACATCTCTTGCGATCAGCTTCTAAAAGGTGTTGAGTGTTGTTCTTACAAAATTTTATGTAAGATAACTGTCGTCGAATGAAAAAACGTTGATCACGTTTGCGCGATGTCAAGCGAAAAGCGTCGCTTTAATTAAAATAACACGAAATTTAAAAACGGATTCGATCATTTTGATTTGAACTGCGAGTCGTTTTTTTATTTAATCCGACGCCAAACTGGGGTGATTTATTTACTTTGACACGCAAGGATATTTGACGCAAGCGCGATGATGATCAGTTGCAACAAAATTATTTTTATAAATGAATTGCTACAAATAATACGTTTTCAGTCACACATTATCTTAATATGTTTTCAGTCACACATTATCTTAATATGTTTTCAGTCACACATTATCTTAATATGTTTTCAGTCACACATTATCTAACTCAGTTGCTGTTTAGGCCCAGCCTTTGGCGAATCGATGCATGGCCGGGCTTATTGTCGCATGTACCTAGATCTGAACTGTGGCGTCGTTACATGTCCTTTAGGCTCTACCATCGACACGCAGCAACATCGATATTAGCTCGAGGCTCTAAGAGCAGCGATCCGTTCGGTCTCGGTGCTTTCGATTTCTCTTCGCTCTCGCTCGTCCTCGATAACATTCTTTTCTGGCCTTAAAGCTAATGTTTTCCCGTTATCTTTCTCGTATCGATTGCAAATGGTCGAATAATTACCGTGCTTTTACACCGGGCATCATCAGCGCATCATCACGATCCCCACGACGATAATGATGAAAATTTTATCATGACCGCCTAAATGCGTGTTTTTATATGCGTTTCGATGAAGCTATTCACGCCGGCGTTCACGATGAAAATCGTTGCTAGAACATGATATTTTGATGTTTTTGGATGATGGCCAATAACGCGATCGTGACCGCGTGAAGGAACAAGGTGATGTCGATTCAGACGGTTATTTTATCATCGTCACCACCGCAAGGAATGTATGAGATACATCGGACCTACATGTATTAAGTATTCACACTGGCGGTTACGTGACAAAGAATCTTTTTGAACCCGGTCTAATTTTGCTTATCCAATCAAGAAGGCAGAAAGTATTAATTCGGACCCGTAGCCTACACGGCCGAACACTCTTAACGAAACTTGTTTGCTTGACGAAACCGATTGCAATCGTTGAAATATACAAAGAAACTTCATTCGCTTGTGTATACACCGCGCATAATAACAGATTGTAGACTAAGCTACTGGAATCACAATCTTAAAATCGCATGCAATCATTGCATCGAAAACTCGAAATGGAAGAGAGATACAGGGGCGAAGCCACGGATTTGGCGGTGGGGTGACCAAATTTTTCAAGAAAACTTTTTCCCCAAAAGTCCTTTCTTAAGTACAATTCTGTCACTTGTAAGGCTGCAACAGACCGAGATGCTCTTCCGTGCAGAACTCACGAGCGGGGGGCGGGCGGTAGGG